>VBRH01000250.1:70815-88033 GCA_014578085.1 Cardamine resedifolia | reverse complement strand
AAAAAATAGAGATTTCTAAATATGGAAATAAAAATAAAGATCTATATTTTGGAGGTGAAAAGGGAAGTAGGTTAGAGATTCTCAAACATCTATTAAGAAAATCTACATAAACAAAAAAATTCAACGCATATCCACACAAAGTTTTATATTCAATCCAAAACACATGCGTTTAAATTTTCAAGATTGCGTTTAGTTTAGCAAACCACTTTTAAACATTAAAATTAAAGTAAACCAATTTGGTGACCAAAACTCGACCCAATTTCTTAAAAAAGGCCTAAACTTTATGTGGTTGGAGGAAGAATCTAAACTTCATGTGGGCCTTAACTTATCGATCATCTTTTAAAAAAATATCTTAACTTATAATTGATAATTATTTTCCCTTTATGTAGAAACAATTAAGAAACAATATACAACACACATACGTTGTATTTATTAGGCATTTATGGTGAGCCTACCCACGATGAGTTGGTGTAACATTTAAACCTTTTGATTACGTAGGAATCATGAAAATTACTGGTTTGATTCATGTTGCGAAGAGTATGCTCTCTAAATGAGAAATAAGATACATGATTTGGACTTCGCGAAGAGGGATGTATGAGTCTGCGGACCCATAACCTTTTAGTAATAAAAAAAACTCTCATGGTGTAAATCTTTTTAATATTTCTTATTGGTTGATTATGTTCAAAAAGTTTAAAGTATCAATACCGAAAACACATTATTTATTTAAATTGACATTGATATACTTTTTTTAATAAAAACATTAAGATACTTTGCCATATAAATTCGGTTTAAATTAAATGTAAGACTTGAAAAATAATATCCAGAATACAAAAACTTTTTTTTAGATATGTGGTTGACAAAATGATTAGGGTTTATGTATATTATGAATGCAAATTTTCGAAATTTCAAGTATTATAGGTTATATATATTGAGGATTTATTGCATACTAAGTTGTCCATCATTGCTAACATGTTTCGTAATTACATATTTTTGTATAGTTATTTTCTTTCCAATACGGTAGGTGAGGTCGGCCATTTCTAATTATTGGAAAAGGATATATTATAGTAGACAACAAAAACAAATATGATACATTTAAATAGCAACCATATAATGTTTTCAACTTTTCATATAATATTGATAAAAATACGAATGGTATAGTTTGAAGAAGGGGAAGGAGAAGAAGTCCTTGAGGTAGCTGGTGATCGTTTGCAACACAAGACAATGTAGCACATTCATCACATTAATATGTTTGTCACAATAAAACTTAAACCGTTTCAAAACATCACATTATTCATTGATCATCATTGCATCACTTAATAAAATTCAATTATTATAGATATCAAAACTTCAATCAATTGACCCGCCATAGGATCAAGACATATGATCAACACTTCCATGAGCAACAAGATAATCCAAGAAAGAAAACATAACGATCTTGCCTATACATGTCTCCAAACACTCCCTTCATCTCTTTCACGGTATCTCTATAACCTTTCCTTCGTCTTCCTCTATTACCAATCTCAGCGATATCGCAACACTTTCTTTAGTAAAGAAACCTTTTGTTTCATCCCGAGGGATCATATAACCAATTTTCTTCTCTTCGGCTACTCTCGCGTAAAATCCTTGGTCGTACACAAAAGCCAACATCACCATCGGTTTAGCAAACCATACTCCAACCGGAATGAGTTAGTACCAAACCGATTGAATCGTGGCTCATCGTTCTCAATTGCTCAACCCAACCTCTCGACACCATCCCTCTTTCAGCTGTACGCTCTTCGAATCCTTCCAGAAGCTCAATATGTTTAGTATCCCAAGGACCGCGCCGAGTCCTTAACACCCAGAAAAAAAGGTAAACCGGATAGTTCAAAACCGAGAGCGATCGCATTTAACTCGGTTTGACTCGGTTTAGCTTCTGAGCCGAAACCTACGTATACCACGGAGTTAGTTTTCCATGTGTCTAACCACTTTTTAATAGACAACCACGTGTCGGTATCACTAAACTTTTCTTCTTGTTTTGGAGGTAAAACTCCCACCGGTATAACCGGTTTCCGATGAAGATTTTGTATAAGTTCCAACCACTGCTTCGTACTCGTAACAGCTCTGTACGATGATGATGTCACAACCATCGATTACGGCGGCTACGGTCGAGGTCGGGGATGTTCTCTTCATTAGGCTCCACTATCAATCCTTTGAAAATAAACTGGGATTCAAATAACCAGAAGGGTACCGGAGTTTCAAATGGGACCCACTTAAGCGGTGTTAGAAAATCTTCGGGTGAAGTACGGTACTCCTCGAACCCTGGCGGTTTCAGAAGTCCAAAAGTTGCACAGTTAAAAGCGGTGAAAATTTGTTTTTAATTTCGAGGCGACTAGCTATCGGAGGAAGCCAATAAGGCGCGAAATCCTGGAGAATCCAATCAGGTTTGGAAGATTCGAGAAACTCCGTCAACGGAATTTGTAATCCGTCAAAATCAATTTTCAAATAAGGAGTGAGATGAAAGGGTACATCGGTGGTGGCTTCAGCGTCTTCCGGAAGTTTGTTGTGACCGGAAAATGGGAACTTAACGAAATTAATAGCAGAGGAGAGATTCTCTGGCAACCGTGGGAGGAGACGGTCGATGTTGCGAGCAGTGGAGATGAAAGAAACGGTGTGACCCTTTTGAACCATGAGCTTAGAGAGCTCCAAATGTGGAACCAAATGGCCAAAAGCTAACCATGGATACATTGCCACGTGAAGCTTGTTGGTTCCACTTCCATCTCCATTGTTATCTTCAAAGTTTGCCATTGTGTGATTATGATATATCCAACTCTAGATGATCTTCTTTTATAGATAAAGCAAAAAGATATTTGCGATCTCTCCCGGGTAAGGTCACGGTCTATCAAGGATCTATATATATGTAAATAATATATAGTGTAGTTAATGTTGATTAGGGTAACCTACCTATGATACATGTATATATACTCCTCTTGTATGCTGAATTATAATATACAAGAACACCATTCTTATATGGTATCAGAGCACCATCCGTCTGCTTCTTTTTAATCTCTATTTTTCCGTTTCTTCCTCTCTAATATATCTCTTCTTCTTCGTTCTCTTTTCTGTTTTCACCATTGCTGAAAATAATGCTGAAACAGTCACTCTCACTCCCACCATCCTCATCAACATCAACATGAGTAACATTACCAAGCTCACTGCTGCAAACTACCTTATGTGGAGTCGCCAAGTCCATGCTCTTCTAGGTGGTTATGCCCTTGCCAAGTCCCTTGATGCTTCAGCCGCGATCCCAGATCTGGAGATCACCGTTGGCACTGTCCGCACACCTAATCCAGCCTTCGAGATATGGAACAGACAAGACCGTCTTATCTATAGCGCACTCATTGGTGCTTTGATCAGCTCGCCTTACTAGGCAAGGTTCTTGATCATGAAGATCAAGTTGAGCAAATACTTGAAGGACTATTTGAGGACTACAAGTCCATTGTAGATCAAATGGAAGGACGGGATGTACCACCTAGTCTCACCGAACTCCATGAAAAGCTCCTCAATCATGAAGCAAAACTCATGGTCATTGCTCCACCTTCTTCTTTTCCCATTACATCAAACTATGTCAACAACAATCGTGGCGCTCGTCCCTCCATAAAACAGAATCATATGACTCAAATATGGAGGCCCCAAACCAACCGTGGTCCTCGTCTTTACTTGGGAAAATGTCAAATATGTGAGTTCAAGGGCACTCTGCCAAACGGTGTCATTACCTTCAGTCCATGTCACCACAATTTGGTCCGTCTCAAGCTCTTCTTCCCACACCTCCTTATCCGCCCACCCCATGGCTCCCTAGAGCTCATCTCATGACAACTACACCTAATAACATCAACAATAATCTATGGGTTCTTGACTCTGGCGCGACTCATCACATCATGTCAGATCTCAACAACTTAGCTCTTCATCAACCCTATAATGGCGGAGAAGAGGTGTTGATTGGTGATGGTTCTGGCTTGAAGATATCACACACTGGTTTTGTATCTCTTCCCTCACAATCTCGCCATTTCTCTTTAAATGATGTTCTCCATGTCCCTGAAATACAGAAAAATCTTATCTCTGTCTATCGATTATGTAATGCTAATGGAGTTTCCGTTGAATTCTTTCCTTCCCATTTACAGGTGAAGGATCTCAGCTCGGGTGTCCAGTTACTCCAAGATCGCACTAGAGCGGAGCTGCATGAGTGGCCCAACACCAAGCCCTTTCCGACTTCTTTGATCATCTCCACCTCTACTAAACTAACCTTATCCGATTGGGATTTCCGTTTAGGTCATCCGTCTTTTCAAATTCTTAAAACAATTGTTTCACAGTTTTCTTTACCTTTTTCTCAAAAACAGTCCACCACTCTTTGTGGTGATTGTTCAATCAATAAAAGTCATAAACTTTCTTTTTCCGAAACCTCTCTCTTCCTCACATCCGCTAGAACTAATCTTTAGTGACGTATGGACTGCTCCCGTTATTTCAATCGACAATTAAAAATATTATCTCATTCTTGTCGATCACTTTACTCATTATGTCTGGTTATATCCTCTTCAACTAAAATCTCATGTTAAAGATACTTTCATCAAATTCAAAGCCGTAGTCGAAAACAGGTTTCAAACAAAAATAGGGACTTTGTTTTCTGACAATGGCGGAGAATATATATAGCCCTTAAACCTTTTTTAGCCTCCAATGGCATTACTCATCTCACTAGTCCACCACATACTCCCGAACACAATGGCCTTTCGGAAAGATGACACCGTCATATTGTTGAAACCAGCCTCTCTCTTCTTACACATGCCTTCATGCCTCCATACCTAATATCTTTTGGACTTATGCTTTCTCCGCTGTGATATATCTCATAAACCGTATGCCCACTCCAAACCTTTCTCTACAATCTCCATTTCAAAATCTCTTCCAAACAAACCCAAATTATAACAAGCTACAAATATTTGGGTGCCTTTGCTACCCTTGGCTTCGTCCCTACACCAAGTATAAACTAGATCCCAAATCAACTCCATGTGTATTTCTTGGATACTCTCTCACCCAAAGTGCATACCTCTGCCTTAAACCAAAATCACATCGTTTATATGTCTCTAGACATGTACGATTCGATGAAATACTCTTCCCGTATTCATCTCTAACTCTTCCTCGTCCCACATCCATCTTCACCACTCCGTCATGGACCCCTCCAATCTCAACACTACCGCTCTCTTCCCCGCCACTCACTCAGCTCCCAGCGACAGGACACTCTGGTAATGATCCTTTGGCGGAGAATTCAGCGGCTACTCAGTCGGCTTCATCATCGTCGACGACAGCCACACCATCATCTTCACCGCCATGTTCTCCGCCACAGCCACCTTCTGCGCCGTCCTCACCAAATCAAATATCATCTCCTCCGTCGCCCTCTGCTCTTTCCTCTTTATCGCTGGCTGCGTCTCTCGACACAGTCAACCCAGTGGCTTTCTCCAATCCTGGAGCCCAACAACAAATACAAGCCCATCAAAATCCAATCACCTCAACAACCCAAAATCAACCAAATCCAAATCCAACCCAAAATACAAACCAGGCCCAGCTACAAAACCACCCATCAAACTCCACCAATAATCACCCGATGGAGACACGATCAAAGGCATGTATTGCAAAACCAAACACGAAATACTCTCTTGCTATAACACTTGTGACATCAGACCTTGAACCCAGTACTGCTACTCAAGCCTTCAAGGATGAACATTGGCGTCACTCGATGTCCGATGAATTCAACGATTACCTTATCAATCACACATGGGACTTAGTTCCACCACCACTAAAGGTCAATATCATTGGTTGTAAGTGGGTATTCTAAACCAAGTTTCATCCTGATAGCTCTGTTCAAAGGTACAAATCATGTCTTGTCGCCAAAGGTTATAATCAACAACCGGGAATCGATTATTCGGAAACCTTCAGTCCTATCATTAAATCGACAACATTAAGACTTGTCCTTGAAATAGCTGTCTCTCGTGACTGGTTAATTCGGCAGCTTGATGTCAACAATGCGTTTCTCCAAGGCACGCTAACGGAGGATATGTATATGGCACAACCACCGAGGTTCATTGACAAGGATAGACCACACCATGTATGTTATCTACAGAAAGCTCTCTATGGTCTCAAACAAGCTCCAAGAGCATGGTATTTTGAATTAAGAAACTATCTTCTCTCGGCTGGCTTCACTAACTCTAGTGCAGATACGTCCTTGTTTATTCTCAAGCAAGGCAACTTCTTCAACTATATGCTCATCTACGTTGATGACATTCTTGTCACTGGCAACGACAATACACTTCTCCAAGCCACGCTCACAACCCTCGCCAACAGGTTTTCTGTCAAAGATCACGAAGAATTGTCTTATTTCTTGGGTATTGAAGCAAAACGTGTCCCAACGGGCCTACATTTGTCTCAATAACGATACATCCTAGACCTGTTGTCACGCACCAACATGCTCTCTGCTAAACCAGCAACAACACCCATGACATCCTCCTCGAAGCTTAGTCTTCTCTCTGGCAAGGAGCTAGCTGATCCAACCGAATTTCACCGAGTTGTAGGTAGTCTCCAATATCTTGCCTTCACACGTCCTGATATATCTTATGTTGCCAATCGTCTCTCACAGTTCATGCACTCTCCACAGACGGATCATTGGCAAGTTATCAAGCACATACTTCGCTATCTAGCTGGCACTCCGACACATAGTATATTTCTGAGCCGTAACAATCTGCTGTCACTTCACGCGTTCTCTGACTCCGACTGGGCTGGTGATAGTGATGATTTTGTCTCCACTAACGCTTATATCTTATACCTCGGAAAAACACCAATTTCTTTGTCCTCAAAGAAGCAAAAAGGCGTCTCTCGATCCTTTACTGAAGCGGAATAACGAGCCGTTGCAAACACATCCTCTGAGGTATCTTGGATCTGCTCTTTGCTCACTGAACTTAGAATCTCTTTGCCCACTTCACCCGTCATTTACGGCGATAACATTGGTGCCACTTACTTGTATGTCAATCCGGTGTTTCACTCTCGGATGAAACACATAACTCTCGACTATCATTTCATCCGGAACCAGATTCAAGCTGGCACACTTCGTGTCGTACACATTTCCACAAAAGATTAACTTGTTGATGCCTTCACAAAGCTACTCTCGCGACAAACGTATCAATATTTAACGATCAGAGTTTTAAGAGCCCCTCCTGAGGGGCGTATAAAGATCTATATATATATATATAAATAATATATAGTGTAGTTAATGCTGATTAGAGTAACCTACCTATGATAAATATAATATATGTTGAAAACAGATGTTGCCATGTTGGTGCCAAGTAGCGGTCTTGCTCTACGGGATTCGAGGAATTGTACAGTCTTTTACATAAGTAACGGTCCATCTTTCTTACACAAACAAATATAAACGACATAAGTTATTCCTTCAATCACGCTTTATTTGCTTTGTAACGTTTCCATCTTTATGATTTTTTTTTTGTTTTTTTTCCTAACCATATATTAATGCTTTAGACTCTTTATAGTCCATATATTAATGCTTTAAACTCTTCATAATTATTTTTATAATACCAAAACATACATAATAGTTACTTCATTTTCAAAAATCATTTTTAAGAATTTTTTGTTTGTTTCAAAAAAAAATTCTTCATATTTTAATGCAACTTTTTATTCTCTTAATTTTAAATAAAATCACAGTAATTTTGTTGTTGTTGTTTAATAGAGATAATATGATATGATGCGCTTAGGATGGAACAACTTCTTCAAACAACCATTTTAATGATTTACCTTAATTAGAACCAAAAAGACGCAGTCATTGTTGCGAGCAGTCGGAAGGAAAGAGGCGATGTGAAACACCCTTTTGAAATTTGAACCATGAGCTTAGAGAGCTCCAAGTATGGAACCAAATGGCCAAAGGCTAACCATGGAAACATTGCCACGTGGAGCTTGATTCGACTTCCATCTCCATTTTTGGCTTTAAAGTTTGCCATTGTGTAATATGTCGACTACATATGATCGAATCTAGTATTCGGAAAAATAGAAAGAAATATATTTGCGATCTCCTACGGACAAGGGCACGGTCATGGTCAGTACAGTAAAGTTGAAAGCAGATGCTGTCTGAAATGAAAATGTTAATAAAAGATTGGGTCCATGCAGTGCGAGCCCTGAATAGAAGCAAGCGAACCATGTGCTTAGGACCGGAAGATGATTATATATTTTAGGGGCCAATTTTAAATAGAAAATACCATCTAGCTCTATTGGTAAAAATCGCATGAGGTCACGTTTTTTCTTTTTTGGATTGATAGATAATGGACCAAAAATATTTTTGTTTATGGGCCGGTTCTGGGTCCATGACTCCATTTGTCGTCCTTGAAAACTTGGAGTATTATTTTTATTTTATTTTTGTTGACAACTAATTTATTAATATGGAAAGGCAGAGCTCAACAATAACAGGTATGTCTTAAGACCCATTAAAAGGTAGAATCTGGAAGATGAACAAAATATAAAAGATGTGAAAAGCCTCGTATGATTGCCCATAAGTTTATAATGTGGGCTTATTTGGTTAGGCCCATAATCGCAGGTTTCGAATGAACAGACGAGAAAAATAAATAAATTTGGAGGTGCGGGGAATCGAACCCCGTGCCTCTCGCATGCGAAGCGAGCGCTCTACCATATGAGCTACACCCCCAATTGCTATAATTTTGTATAAATTATTTAATTAAACAAAATATATTTGTAATTTCATTTCACGATCCGTCAGAAGGAAAAGTCAAACTCGAAAACCTGAAAATTCAAAATTGTAATAAAAAACAAACATTCTTCAGATTTCTTATCAACTTGGAATCTTTCTCAGTTTTAATTTCTTCTAGACTTGTGTATCGATATGGCGAATGATGAAACTTTACTCGATCAGCTAAAGAAGGAGATTCCAGTGGATGATCAGGAATCTATAGTTTTGGATGGAGACTCAAGCGTCGGTCTCGTCATCGTTGACGTTGTTAATGGCTTCTGCACCGTTGGCTCCGGAAATATGGTTTATACAATCTTCAATCTTTTCATTTGATGTGTTCTAATTTCTTCAAAAAAATCGGAACTTTTTATTTTTTTCTTAATGTCCTCCAAGTGTGTGTGATATTGCTGCATTCATAAGTTTTTTTGAGCTAATTGATTGTTTGGCTTGTGATTCTGTAGGCTCCAACGAAGCATAATGAACAGATATCAATAATGGTGGATGAAACTTCAAAGCTTGCTAGAGAATTCTGCAATCGGAAATGGCCGGTTTTTGCGTTGCTCGACTCTCATCATCCGGATATTCCGGAGAATCCTTATCCTCCTCATTGTATCATAGGAACTGAAGAATCAGAACTTGTTCCTGGTATTAAATCTCTGTCAATGTCTTGTTTTAGATTCTATATTTTGATCGCTTGTGAAGACAGTCTCTTGATTTCTTCTTCTGATAATAATGAATCAGCTCTGAAGTGGCTTGAAAGTGAGAGTTGTGTCACTCTTAGGCGAAAGGATTGCATTAATGGGTTTGTGGGTTCGATGGAGAAAGATGGTTCTAATGTTTTTGTGGATTGGGTTAAGGAAAAACAGATCAAAGTTGTAAGTTTTTCTGATAATATGATCAATACAAGTTCAACGCTTTTAGGCATATCTTAGACTTACTTGAACATCCTTTTTTTGTTGGGGATATGAAGATTGTGGTTGTAGGTATTTGTACAGACATATGTGTATTTGATTTTGTGGCTACTACACTCTCTGCTCGAAACCACCGTGTTCTTCCTCCTCTAGAAGATGTGGTGGTCTACTCGCGTGGCTGCGCTACTTTTTACCTTCCTCTTCATGTTGCAAAAGACATCAAAGGTGCTCAGGCTCATCCTCAGGTGAAAATTTTGATGCTTCTGTATTTAGCATTATTAGTTTATTTTGTTCTGGTGACTTAACACATTTGAATCAGTTCATGTTCTTATTCTTCTGTTGTGTTTCTTTGTTATCAGGAGGTGATGCACCATGTAGGTCTATACATGGCTAAAGGAAGAGGAGCTAAGGTAGTCTCTGAAATTTCTTTTGAGACTTGAAAGACTATCTCATAAATAAACATAACAGTCTTGATCTCGAATATTTCAGTAAATTGCTGAGTTCGTTTCTTCATTTTTTCTTGTAAATTGTTAATGAATCTTGTACTCTGAAGATCAACTCGTGTAACTGTTTCAGAATGACAACTGTTCAGTCTGATTATATACAGAGGTTTTGAGAAATAATGGCTCTTAGATTCTTAGCGTTGTCTCATAGGATTGTTGTAGAACTACTGTCTATTATCGTGAAGCTTGTTCTCTGAAGATAAACTCTTTCTTTACTGTGTCAGAATGACAAATATTTCGATTTCTCATTTGACTGAATGAAATGTTCAGTCTGATTTTACACTTGAGTGTTTTTTGGGAGATAATGGCTCTTATAGTCCTAGCATAGTCTCATGACTCTCATATGATTGTTGGAGAAGTATTGTCTATTTTTATGCCATAATGATCATAAAATCACAAACTCTGTTTCTTGTAATGGTTCTGAACATACAAATTTTGATGAAGAAAAAGAAATTGTAAAAAGCCTGAATACGTTCTTCTTGCTTCACCAGTTACAAACTGTGAACAATCTAAAATACTCAAAAAAGATAACCAACACACAAAAAAAAACCAAAAAAAGAAGGAAATTGGGGATAAAGAAGACGCCAAATGAATCAAATCCTCCATGAATCTGATATAAGTTACAGTATAACTCTCTGGATGGTATGTAGTATATAATATGTAAATGTTACCTATGTAGAAGCCTTCATCTTTCTATATAGTGAGGGATGCATGCAGGAAAATATCGATGGCTTTGCTCTCTTCTGTTTGGAGCCAAAGATGAATGACCTTAAGGGCACTCTTGAGCGACTATCCGAATGTTGGAGATCAAGATCGGATCTGTTCTTTGATCCCGAAAGAGCAAACTCCTCACTCAGCTTTCCTAGCGTCTTGTCAACCTCGAGTTGAAGCGTGGTAATGTGATCTAACCCTGCTTGTAACTCATCTGCCACTTTGTTGTTCTCCTGCTTCATGTTCAACACCTCACCTTGAAATTTAGCAGCTTGATAACTAGTGAATCTGAAATCATCGTCTTCAGCACTTGACTTCAAGGCTTTTGTTATCTCATCCTGTATGTTACACAACGACTCGAATCTGGATTTTAGTTCCTCTTTCAAAGATGCACCTTTCTCCAGCCAGAGACCCAGGTCTGTGTTTATTTCCCTCAAGTGTACATAAAGTGGTCGAACATCTGATCTCAGGGCATATTTGGCTGTACTGCTTCCATCTTGCTTTCTTCTGTGCTCGAGCTTTGATATCTCGCCTTGTAGATCTTCGATTGAAGTGTCGTAGCTCTGTATCTGTCCAAATGCTGTGCTGAACCTTAACCAGAAATCTAAATTCTCTTCTAGAAGCTCATCAATATTCAACCTGAACTGTTCCTCAACCAAGGACATGTTCTCGTTTTCTGAAGCCATGAGTCCAATGGAATAATCGTCGTTTGACAACTGGTTTTCCATCGAGTCATTACTGTCTGCAAGACCCTTCTGCAGGAGGCTCATTTTCTCTCTTAGTAGTTTGATCTCATCATCTTTTGTCGCATTCTCTGTCTTCATCTTTGTTTTTGTTTCATCCAAAGTTTTCTTCATATCCTTGTAGTTCCTGAGAATAGTCGTGTACTCCGTAAGCAAATGCTTTTCTCTGTTTTCCATTCCCTTCATGAACATCTCTTTCCAATCTGGTTCACCGTCTTTGTCCTTTTTATCTTCTTGTTGTTCGCCATTGACAGCGACATCCGATTCTTTAGAAGATATCTGCTTCTCCAAAACATTATCCGGCGCAGAATCTGTCTTGTCAGATGCAGCTTGCTTCTCTAAAGCATTATCAAGAACAGAATCTGTCTTTTGAGATGAAGCTTGCTTCTCTAAATCAGAGTCTACCTTTTCATTAGATTCCAAAACGGTTTCTGGATTTTTAGTTGGGACGATGATATCTTCTGCTTCTGTTGTCACATCGTGGGTCTGTTCAAAACTTACACTCTTTACGGATTCTTCTTTCTTCTCCTCAGCTGTTTCCTTTCGATGTTCCTCTGTCTTTTCACTAACATCTAAATTCTTCTTCTCGCCTTCCGGATCTTTCTGCTGTTTCATATTCATCCCACCAGAGAGGTTATCGAGATTATGACAAGCTTCATTAAAATGTGTCTGCAGATTGCTACTCTTGTCCAAAACATTTCTGTCCAAATCCTGCAATGCCTTTAGTTTCTCCTCCATTTCCTTCAGCTTGTTCCTCAGATCACTCTTGTCGTCTGCTAACGTTGCCTTATCGGTTTCAAGAGTACTGATCTGTGTCTGAAGACCGTTGGTCTCGTTTCTTAGTCTCTGTATCAAAGCAGTCTGCGATGAAACCGCGCTCTCCAAGCTAATCACTTTGTTCACAAGCTCATCGACTCTCTCAGCCATCTCTGCCCCGCTGAGCGATGAATCCACACCAGACTCAAAATGTTCTCTAATCTTCTCCTTTACTGATTCCAACTCTTTCTTCTTCCTAGACATCTCTTTCATCTCATGTTCCAACTCTTCTGTTCTTCTAACTTCATCATCTTCGTCTTTCGCAATGACACTTTCGTCCCCTAGAAACTGGCTTGCGATAGACCTTAGCTTCTCTTTAGACTCTTTAATCTTCACATGCTCTTCTCTAGCTTCCTCATAAGTCCTCTCTTGCTTCTCCTGCAACTCCAGTAGCTTCTCCTGACACGACTTTATCGCAGTCTCGGTCATCAATCTCCGAGCTTCATCATCTTCAATCGCAACACTCTCACCAAACTCATCCTGCAAACCACAGATCCTATCTTGTTTCTCCTTAATACCTTTTTCAAACTCCCAATACTTAGACAAACCTTTCTCATAAGAGCTCTTCACAAACTCCTTCTCCGTCTGCAATACCAAAATCTCTTTCTGCAACTTATCAATCTCTCCCATCGCCTCAGGCTTGCTCAAACCCGAGCTCTTAACAACCACATTCGTTGAACCGCCCGTATACTTCATAGATTTCCTCGGCTGAAGCTTCTTCGTAGCCACTTTAACCGCGCTTTTCAAGTCTTTAATAGGCAATTTAGGAACATTAGGGACATTAGTACCAGAAAGATTCGATCTTTTAGCGAATTTAGACATGGAATCACCATCATCATCATCCATGGCAAAGTTTGGAACTTGATCAGGAAAAACAGAGGCAATCGTCGTGTTAGCATTTTGAAGCTCTGTTGAAATATGATCGTAACGTTCAGCTAAAGCTCTATAAGCTCTGTAAGATTCTTCAACGAAGCTAATGAGCTCTGGTCTCTTCTTGTAATACATCTCTGCACGCTTCGCAAACGAATCTCCATCTTCTTGTAGAAGCTTCAACACATATTGTACCTTATCTTCTATATCTGTAAATTCATATTCAAAACAAAGATCCTTACTTTCAGATCAAAATTATCTCATTTAGACAAGATCAGAAAGATCTCAACTTTTTATAAACCAGACAATCAAACACAGGTGGATATGAAAAAAGGAGAGACCTTGAAGGTTTTGTTCGAGCCATTTAGATTGTTTGGTTCGGATATGACTCGCCCACCACCATGAATAAGCATTACTCGCAGCTCTTTGAAGCATCGTCGAAAATTATCACAAAAAAGTTAATCTTTTCATTCAAATTCACAGAAAACAGAGAGAAAACAGAGCTTTTAACATATTATATGTTTATGAACTTTTTTTTTTCCCTCTGTCTAGATCTCAATAAGAAAAAAAAAAAAAGAAATTTTCCTAAGAAAGAAAGAGAAAAAAACTTTGGTTAGAAAGAAACTAAAAAGGTCTTATTTTGGTTGTAAATCAAAATCAAAAATTGAGGAAAGAACGTGCAGATAATTAAGAAATGACTCTGCTTTTTTTTTCTGTATCATTCAAGAGAGATCATGGGTGGGAGCAAACCTCGCTCTGGTTTTTAAAGAAAGGATTTTAATTTTCTTTTTAAGACTATTATTATTTATTTACTCAATTAATTATTTTTTGAAACAAATGTAATATGTACGAATGGTGTCTTTACCAATGTTATAGTGCCAGCGTCGTGGTCGGAGAAGTCGGGAAGCATTCTCTCCGATTATTCTTCTGTATCAAAAGTTAGAGAATATGTCAGAACCAGAAATAAAATAATTTAATTTATTGACCCTCTAATTAATTTTGAGAAAGTATCTCAGAGAATATACATAATAAAATATAATGGAAAGAAAGGAATGTGAAAATGTCATCTTTGATAAAAGTAGTAAAGATGTTCAAGCAAGCGAAGCCTTAATCATTAATTAATTGAATCTTAAAAGAACCTGTTTTCCTCTTTTTGACGGTTTAAGTACAAAACCGGACACGTTTTGATGAACTGGTAAAAGGTCGGTGTGTCCTGGGCCGACCAGAACCTTCTTTCTTGTCCGAAGGATCTACCTAAAACTTCAAACCTCACTCATAGAATATCTCATTTCATCAGACCAAGATGAAGTATTTGTGTGTGTGTGTGTGTTTTTTTAACGACACAAAGATGAAGTGCAATTATATAAAAGATTAAGAGGAGGTTCTGCCAAAAGAAAAATCTAGAGGTATTCCGGAAAATATATATAATAACGTTTTACTTATAAATATATGAAAACTCGTTAGTAGATGTTGTGAAACAAGATCTTGATCTCATTTAACTGTCGCACAAACACACACGAATCGTGAACGCATGGTCTCTCACTCGCAAGAATGGAAACAAAACAAAAATACCTTATCTGTCGTGTGAAAACCCGGCGGTAGCTTCATATACACTTCCTCCTCCAAATCCCCATGAAAAAATGCGTTGTTGACATCCATTTGATGTACTTCTCAATCCTTAGCCACGGCAACCTCTAACAAAGTTCTTACCGTAGTCATTTTACATACGGGAGCAAACGTTTCATCGTAATCTTCTCCTTCAACTTGATGATTGCCGAGACACACCAGTCTGGCCTTGTATCGTTCCACAGTCCCGTCGACATTAAATTTGAGTTTAAAAACCCATTTGCTTTCGATCGCCTTCTTCCCTTCCGGTAAAGTCTCCAAATCCCAAGTTTTATTCAATTCCAAAGCACCAACGCTCATCGAGCAGAGCTTCTTTGTACGAGCGTGGTTCGACTCCGGAGGAGATAGCTGCTAAAAAAACTTGGTGTTTCTCCGAGAACAGAGCGTCAGATACATACCATTCAATAGGATAGGACATAGGAGCAATTACCTTGGACCGTTGTCGAGGACTGGACCGGAGCTGGTGAAACGGGAGGTGTGTGTTTATCTATTTCGGGAGTACACTTAGCATTATACATCACATAATCACGAAGACGAGTAGAAGGCTGCAGCACCCGTTTTCCTAATGTTGGCGGTATTTCACGCGCAACCGGCTAATTCACCAGCGGCGGTGCTGCTCCCGGCGCGTCGTTCTGTTCTGGCGTAGGTAGAACATGTTCCTCTGCTATCACTACAGGTGGTGTCTTATCCATTTCTTCTGAGTCACCAACATCATCTGTTAATGTAACAGGGCCAGCACGGGTAACAGGTGGTGTTTCTCCGACTCCTGTTATCGCTGCAGGTGGTGTTTCTCCGACTTTTCCAGCTGCGGCATCACCAGGTGTATTGTGCTCAGGTTCTTTGAGTATGACTGGTCCAGGAAGAATGCTCCCCCTATCTTCGAAATACTCCAGAACTTGAGCCGGAATAAGCAACTCTTCATCTTTTGTCACCTCATTGTCAATACGATTCTCAAAAGGATACGTGTTTTCTTTGAACACGACATCTCTGGACACGAAAAACTCATTGTTTTCAATGTCATAGAGCTTCCAGCCTTTTTTCCAAAGGTATAACCGACAAACAAGCCTCTTCTGCTTCGTTCACCAAACTTATCTTTATCACGGGATTTTTTATGAGCAAAACAGAGGCAACCAAATACCTTAATATTTGTATAAGAAGGTGCTGTCCCATACAAGCATTCATATGGTGTCTTTCCATTCAAGAGACGAGACGGTGTTCTATTAATCAAGTGTGCAGCGGTTAGCACACTTTCTCCCCAAATTTTTACAGGAAGATTGGCCTGAAACAACAAGGAGCGCGCAACATTTAATATGTGGCGATGCTTTCTCTCTACTCTCCCGTTTTGTTGCGGTGTTACAACACAAGAAGTTTGATGTAAGATTCCGGTCTCCGCAAAGTATCTAGATAAGCACATAAATTCAGTGCCATTATCCGTTCGTATCGTCTTTACCAGTTTTCCAAACTGGCGCTGCACCATTGCCCAAAAATTCGGCAAAATGGTCCGAACTTCACTTTTCTCGATAAGAAAATTTATCCAAACTACCCTAGAACAATCGTCAACGATGGTGAGAAAATAGACTGCCCCACAACTTGATGGTACTCTATATGGACCCCATAAGTCGCAGTGAATTAAATCAAAACGAGATACCGCTTTATTAGAACTTTCAGAAAAAACTTCACGAGTTTGTTTAGACTTAAAACAAATATCACACCCTCCAAACATGTCGGGTTTATTAGCAACACCAGATTCAAATGGTAAAAAACCTAAAACACCATAACTATGATGCCCTAAGCGACGATGCTACAAGGTCTCATCTTCAGAAGCTTGAACTTTGTTTCCTCTCGCTATAGTGACATCCCGAAAAAAATAAACACCATCCTGTTCTTCACCGGCTCCAATCAGGATCCTCGCAAAACGGTCCTGCAAAATGAAAAACGTGTCAGTGAATATAGCAAAACATCCGGTTTGCTTCAACAACTTGGTCACAGACAGCAATGTGCAATTCAAATTTTCAACAAACAACACATTTTGCAAAGTAAGTTTTGGCGACAACTTTAAGCTACCACTCTGAGTTGCCATAACTTGACTTCCATCAGCAAAACTTACTGGAAAAGGCACAATACTTCTCACGTCATCGAGTATTTTTACATCACCCGTCATATGGTGTGATGCACCAGTGTCAAGAATAACCTCACCAGATTGTACTTTACTGCTATTTCTCGGGAATTGGTTGCGGCTTCTGAGTCTCAATGAAAGCCGTAAGCGACGCC
>VBRH01000250.1:17483-29734 GCA_014578085.1 Cardamine resedifolia | reverse complement strand
TTTTTTTTTTTTTTTTGATAAAGTATTTCGACTAACTTAAAATTTGAGTATTAACTATCTTTCGTAGTATTGTGAAATATGTCTAGCTTGCGGACATACCACCCAACTAACAATTCTGTCAAGGTATGAAAATTGTTACTTGACCCACAAAAAAAATGTTGTAACTGAAAATGGTAAGTCATATTGTACTTTTAGAAGCTATTATTGGCAAATATCTTCTGTATTGCGTTGCCTAAGAGGAACACATGCTGAAAATTATCTAATCCATCAAGTTGTTTCAACTTTTATAAAGTCGAATCCAAAATGAACACATACAAATCAGATTTGAAGAACCATGAAAAAAGTTGAAAACTAAAGAAAGTGTTTAGCGTTAAATGATTTATCTAAATCAAATTATAATAATGCTAATTAGTTCATCTAAACCAACTTATACTAAATGACACAAAAAAAAGTCAAGTTACACAGAATTCGTCCAAAAACCTAAAGATCAAAAAATTAAATTCTATTTTATTTATAAGGAAATAATATTATACATTTTGATCTTTTTTCTTTTAAGTCAAACATTATGATTTTAATTTTAATAATTTTCCAAAAAAAATGAAAAATCTCTTATAGTATATTCTGTGTATCCCACATTTCGACTTTCTGTGGAGTGGTCTCTCCCCTCTCTACCCTAAAACACACTCACCCACTTTCCTCTGTATAAACCTCTCTCTCTCCTCTCTTTCTTATGCCATGAAAATCGCAGCTCTTAAAGACACAACCTCCTCAGAAATCTCCAATCTTTGATGACTTTTTAACTTCTTTAGTTCTCACTTTATTGTCCGAACGCTTTGAAGCTTTTGAGACCCCAATTAAAACGAACAACTATCAAAAAAACTAATCAATCAAACCCACATGGCGGATAATCTTGTATGTGGAGAAACCAGTGAGTCATGGATCATTGATAACGATGATGATATCAACTTTAGTCATCAACTTTTCTGTAAAGGAGAAAACTTTGGATCAATTCCGATGATTCATGATGATTCTTCGTTGAGAGAAGAGAGAATCATAGAGATGTTGGAGAGAGAGATTGAGTTTTGTCCTGGAACTGATTATGTTAAGAGATTGTGTTCTGGTGATTTGGATTTGTGTGTTAGAAACCAAGTTCTTGATTGGATTTTAAAGGTTTGTGTTTTTTTCTTCTTATTGCTTTGATCTGTGTTTTTTTATCAGTTTGATGGATCATTCATATTGAGGGTTTAATAGATGTATTTTATTAGATTTGATGAAATTAGATTAGTTGGATCTTTTCAATAGATTTGATGTTTTTGATCTATTTGTGAGTAAAATTGAGTTTGTTTTGTCTTTAATGCCCCAATTTTGTTGTTTTGCTGAAACAGGTTTGTGCTCATTACCATTTTGGACATCTGTGTATTAGTCTATCAATGAACTACTTGGATCGTTTCTTAACATCTTATGAATTGCCAGTAAGTTTGATTCATCAATCATCATCTTCTTTGTTGCGCGATTTCCGATGATTTGAGTGTGTGTTTTCGATTGCGTAGAAAGACAAAGCTTGGGCTGTTCAGTTGTTAGCTGTCTCTTGCTTATCATTAGCAGCTAAAATGGAAGAAACTGATGTGCCTCAAACTGTTGATTTACAGGTACAACACACATTTTAGTCCTTAATAGCTCTCATCTTCAGAACAATCGAAAATCGCGGTTTAGTTGAACTAATCTTGAAATGCTTCTAATGGTTTATGATGAGCAGGTGGGAGATCCTAAGTTTGTGTTTGAGGCTAAAACAATAAAAAGAATGGAACTTTTGGTACTTCACACATTGAATTGGAGATTGCAAGCTCTAACTCCATTCTCCTTCATTGATTATTTCATCAACAAGATAAGCGGTTTCGTGTCAGAGAATTTGATCTATAGATCGTCGCGATTCATCTTGAACACAGTTAAAGGTGCTTCATTTATTGAATCGGAAGCAAGCTATAATGTTCTTTCCATGTTTTGCAACTAACGTGTTCTGTTTAAAGAGGCTTGATTGGTTTCTGTTTTATAAAATTGAATGCAGCAATTGAATTCTTAGACTTCAGGCCTTCTGAGATAGCTGCAGCCGCTGCAGTGTCTGTTTCCATTTCAGGGGAAACAAAATGCATTGATGAGGAAAAGGCGATGTCTAATCTCATATATGTAAAACAGGTAAACCTATCTACTATATTAGTTTCGTATGGTTGCAAAGAATCGAACTTTGTAGCTTCTGTTAGATTAACATTCAATATGATAGCTAAACGAGACATACCCGCATGACCAAATTGTTTTATCGCGGCCTCGAGAACACACATTTCATTAAAATTTGATCATTGTACCATTGTCCTTTCATTTAGCAGGATAGGGTGAAGAGATGTTTGAATCTGATGAGAAATCTCACAGAGGAGAATGTGCCAGGAGCTAGTTTATCGCCACAGCAGCCGCGATTAGAAGCTAGAGTAGTACCGGCGAGTCCAATAGGAGTGTTGGAAGCAACATGTTTGAGCTATAAGAGTGAAGAGAGAACAGTTGACTCATGTACAAATTCCTCACAGAGTAGTCCAGACAACTACAACAAGAATAGCAACAAGAGGAGGAGAAAACAATGAGAGAGAGAGAGAGAAATAAAAAAGAGTCATACATTGCTTTTTTTTTCAACTCCAATCCATAAGGATCATGACATTTGAGGTTCTTTTCATTTTTGGTTTGTTTTTCCTTTTTTTTTTCTTCATAAATTTTCTTTTTTTCTCTCTTTAATTTCTCATTTTCAATCAGAAAATTTGGATTGAAAATGAGAGTTTTGTGAGAGAGAAAAAAAAAAAAGAGGGCGGCAAAATTAATAAGTCATTATTGAAGTTGATGAGAGACATCCCTAGGTTCATGTTATTGCTCCAAGGGATTTTTTTTCTTTCCTTTTTTTTGTTGCTACATAAAGTTCAGATATATAAGAAAATAAAGAAATAGAATGAGAATCTAATTTATGAATTTTTTTTGTATAAAAAAATGACCCTAAAATAAGTTTTTTTTTCCCGTAATATATAATCATACCGGCCCCTTAATAACATTTATTGGTAGATTAACAAAATTGAATAATTTAGGAAAAATTGAAATATTTTACCAAATATATGTGAAAGTTATAAAATACTTTTTCTGTTTCAGTCTATAGAAAAAAAAAAAATTAAATTTCTACATTATTATTTATTAGAAATACTGGTTAATAAAACTGGAAATTTTATAAAATCTACATTAGAAATACAAAATAACACTTATTTTGAAATAAATTGTTTTTTTAAGTACTTAAAATGAAACTTAGATATAAAAGAGAGAGAGAGTATCAAATAATGCAATAAAGATTATTTGAAATTTGCATTAACAAAAAAAAATCCACCATGGAAGAAATTCAAACTCCATGCATTTCAAAAAAAAAAAAATGTTTTAACACATTTCATCTAAACTGAAAATAATTTTATATATACAGCTATGCATGTTTGAATTGCATGTTTTTAAAATTGACAAAAAAATAATAATAATTACATAATTGGTTTAAAAGAGAATTGCATGTTTTGGGGATTGGAGAAGAGAAACCATAATGGGCCCTGAAAAGTGGTCTTAGTGGGCCCACTCATTTTTGTTTTGACTATGCGACCGGTCAACATCTCTCTCTCTCTCCCCTCGTGTCTTAGGAAAAAATAATCTCTGAGCATAAGAAACCTTGGGAATCTATCTTCTACTGCTTCTCCTCGTTCGTTATTTACTTATTTTAGTATATATATATATATATTCTTTTGCAGCTTAATATTATTAAAGTACGTCAAAAAATATGTTATTAAATAATAATCAAAATAGTTTAACGCGATGACCACCATTACGTACATATATACTACTAAAGATATATAACAAAATGTGTACTATTTAGATTTGTAACAAGCAACAAATAATATACCCTTTTAACAACAAAAAAAACAAATAATATACCCATATTTTGATTTAACTGGTGTGATTTGGCTTATTTAAATGGATAATTTCGTTGTTTGATGTTGCAAACTTTAAGTGTAGTCAAAATTTAGCAAATTGATTTGAGATTTAACAAAGAAAAAGAAGTCAGATTTAGCTTTAAATAACAATTTGAACCATAGATCGAGATGGGCATCTTCTTGGGGGTTTCAAAGTATACATATGCATGTTTGTGTGTAAAATTTAATTTCTTAACTTACTTCCATTATGACAGCTTTGTGGTACTTCCATATATTATATGGTTAAAAAGGCTAATTGTTTTCGTTTATAAATACTTTCTTGACAAACATTGTTATTTTTAACTCATTAATATCTTATGTTAATTAGTTGCTTTTTTTCTTTTCACTTGCTAGTTGCTCTTAGAAGACGTTGATTTTTACCGAGAGCCGACCTCAAGTGATATGAACCCTTTGTGTGCAACATTGATAAACCTAGACAAAGTTTTCACCAGGTCAAATTTAATATAGTGAATATATCGAAGTGTAGTAGACTTTGAAGTTTAGCCAAAATAAATCTACTATACTCAATGAAAAAAAAAAAACGTTTTATACTCCTTTCTCATAACGCAGGCTCGCTCGTGTGTACCCCTCCAAATTTTGTATGAAACCTATTTCTAAAAATAAGTTTTTGAAATTTTTTTGTGTGAATTCCTTGATAACTTACCAACGTGAAACATTGAGTTTAGTTAAATGCTTTTAGCAGAGAGTTTCTTTGGTACAAAAAAAAATTAGAATACCTGAAAAAAACTTAAGCAGGAAGTGTTTACAACATAGAGCTTGGGGGCTAAATTTCCACACAAATAATGTGTACAAGATTCATTTACCAATGCAGGATTGTGTTGTACACTCTCTATAATTGGCGGCAGCACGTTTATATATGATCAATGTATATATGGATCGTACGTGAACATTATATGACTTCTCATTTATATATTTATCTTTAATTACATTTACTTTGGTTTTCAATTTTATGATTCAAATTCCTCCAATGCATAGTATTTACACAAATGTGCCCATTTTCTCCATAACAATTATAAGTTACTTCTAGCAAGCAACATTTTCGACTAATACCACACGACATTTTTTTATATATCAAATTTAGAAAATTTCTACATCCAATAACTAATATATTTGGTGTGTTTACATTACATATTTGTATTAACTAAAATATTTATGTGTTTATAATGCCTAAAATGTTAGATCAGTCAAATCTAATGATAATAATATAAGTTTGCATGTCAACAAATTTAATTTTGGTAAAAGAAAAATTAAGTGAAATATATTTGTATGCAGATTTTTATTTTTATTTTTTTTGTATGAAGATTTGACTCTGATAGGGTTTTGAATATTTGGAGAGGAAAGGTATATCATAAATTCACAACAGCAACCAACTGGTCATGTGAATGATGACAGATACAAGTTTTTGGAATCACTTTCTTGGGTCTGTTTGAAACATGTATTCTTGTCTGTTTGCAATCTACTATGTAATACATTCAACAGTCGAGAAGGAAGAATATACGTACGTGTATATAAATAAATAAATATATTATATATATATAGAGAGTGGCGGATCAAAAATTAAATTTATCGGGATTAAAAAAATGAAGACTAGATTCAGTTTTGTGCATAATAATATTTACATAAACACTGAACAAATAAAAACAAGATGATGCTATTTTCAATTAAGAAAATGGTGTAGTAAGTCACAATAAAATTAAGTTTGAAAATTATCAATAATGCCTAAACTCAAAAATTTTGTTTGGCGTATTTTATCAATGACTATTGGAACGGTAACAAGATTAAATATCGGAGGAGTCAAAATTGATTAAGAAATGCTAAAGATGTTGTTTGGTAAATGAGACAATCAATCATCTAATATTTACTTGTCTAATTTCACACCAAACTTGGAAACTGTTTCAATTGTTGTTCATGTACATTATATATATCGTCCAATAATATAGAGGAGAATATCAAATTTCTTTTTAATATTCAATCTGATAAAAATCTTATAGAGGTTCAAATTTTTTATTTTTTTGGATTATGAGGAGAAAATAGAAAAAAAAAAAAAGAATTTTTATTCGATAAAAAACCAATAATACCCAAAGAATGATATTGAACTTACTAAGGCATATGTACATGATTTGGCTAACAATAATATACAGTCCACACAAAATGGTGTCACTGCACCGAAACAAGCATGGACAAGACCTACCCAATTAAGGTTGGTTTAAATGTAACTATGATGCGTCAGTTAACCAATCTACTAATCAAGTATTAGGTGGGTGGATTATCCAAGACAATGATGGGATTTCAAAGTTTTGGAGAGCAAAAAATCTTGGTTTTATATCAACACCGGTTGAGGCTGAATGTTAATCACTTCTAACCGCATTAGCATTAGTCATTACAAACTGCTTGGTGCAAAGGTTACTCGAAGATAGTTTTTGAAGGTGATTATCAAGTTTTAATAAACATTATCCAAGGCAAGTATGGAGATATTTCAATCACAAATCTCTTCAAGAACATCAAAACATGGGAAGCGAAGTATCATGCTATACAATTCACCCACGTATCTCGCATTTATAATGAAGTTGCACATCTTCTTTCTAAGACATGATCTCCGAATATATTTCATTTTCCAATTGTATTGATCTTCCAGTTTGACTAACTAATTTTTTGTATTATGACTATGTATGTTTTCGTTTATATATTTAATTATTTGTTCTAGAAAAAGTCACAAAAGTGTATTAACAAAAGGGACATAAATATTAAACAAAAGAGACTATCAGTTGTCAAAAAAGAAAACAAAAAACTATAAAGTGTCAATTGGGAGAATCGAACAAAGGTTATGATGTGTCAAAACCTTAGGCATTACCAAATCTTTACATGCATTACAAAAAACTTTAATTATATATATATATATATATATAGGTATTTTACCCATGCAAATAAAAGGAGAATCATCGACTATCCTTTGAATAGTAGAAAAAGACAATATATTAATACATACAGTAAAATCTCTATAAAATAATAACATTAGGACCAATATATTTTAAAATATTTTATTAATTTGTCGTGTTTATTAATTTATAGAAGTGATATTTGGACCAAATTAATAATTTGGGACATGAGAAAATTATTGATTTATCGAAGTATTAATTTATCGAATATTAATTTATAAAGATTTAACTATAGTTTTCATCTTTTTCCTTTTTGATAAAATACTTTTCATGTTATAATTAAGAGCGGATCTAGGATTTGAGGACTTTAGAAAGTTTTAAAGTCTTAAGAGCTATTTTTGAACCAATAACATTTTAAAAACTTTATTTTTTTCTAAAGTCTTAAAAATCTAACTGTTCTTTTTAAAAGTCTATTAGTTAAAATTTTAAAAGTCTCAAAATAGAGACTTTTAAAGCTGTATAAAATTTAATTGTTATGTAACAATTGTTTCAATTAGGTTTTTGTTTCCTTAATTAATTAAATAATTAAAAATAAATAATAAATTATATCCAATTAATAAATTTATGTTGAAGATCTGATCGAAAAATCACACATACAAAGAATAAACGAAAAATCACACATATAAAATTAAAACTATTCAAAAAAATTTATTATTTATTATTTTGAATAATTTATTATTTATCATTCAAGAAGGATATTATTAAAAATACTAAAATTTATATGCAATTTTAAAAATTTATACTGAGCAACTGCCCCCTCTTGGACAAAGTAGCCGTAGTTACAATTGTAGAAAACGGAATATAAGCATATCATGCATCAGCTTTATGTTTAATGAATTTTAACATATTTTGCTAAAAAAAAAGAGAGCATAACATGCGTAAAAAATGTATACCAATTTCGAGATTTGCAGGTTTGCAATCACCAATAATTTTTCTAGAATTTTCAATTAAAAAAAACATATGTTTCTAGAATTGGTCACGGTGAATCGATAGATAAATATTGTTTTAATCCTTATAGTTAATAAAAATAAAATTGAAAAATATACTTATTGAAATTTAATTAATTTCAATTTTAAGAGGTCTAACTAACTGAAAAAATTTAGTTGAAGTTTTTTTTAAACTATTTATAAAATTCGTAAGAGATTATTTTAGTAAAATTTATTCTAAAGAAAAATCAAATCAATTTAAAACTTATTAAGCTGGTGACATCGCCATTTTTTTAACGACACCTGTCTAAGTATTTTTTTTTTTTTTTTAAAGGGTTTACTAAGGTCTAAGTATTGTTACCAGTGATATAAGATTTCAAATTAGCACAATACTCTTTTTTAGTTAATTCCAATAACAGATTCAGACACAACTTTTAACTTTAGCGTTTTATAAAAAAAAGAAAAACTTTAAATCTAGCGTTCGGAATAATTATACATAAATAAATAAGTTCAAATGTATGTAAGTTGGTGCATGCCGCATGCCTGGTCTCTTTAATCATTATAAAATTTAACTAACTATTTCGTGATTTCGGATTTTGTTTAATATTCTCAAACACACATAAGACAGTGTACTTTTGTACTCTTATCATTTATATAATACTTAATTTTCGTCAGTTTATATTGTGGAAATGGAATCCATGAGAACTTATTATGCTATCATTTTTGTATATTTAAATACAGGATAAGATATAAAACTACACGTTTAAGCCATAAGGTTCTTTTTAAAATGTTTATTTTATGTCATGTTTTAAAATTACATAGGAACTTACCATTAGATTAGATTAGATCTCTAATTAATGTTAAGAAGAAGGATTTTGGTTCTCGTGAACATTAATTAGACGTAACGGGCCAACGGCAGTATATTTAATCTCATCAACTTTGATCGACGACACTTGCAGATTTAAGATTCGGTATAATTGATAATTTATGCTATTTTCTTAAACTTTAAATTATACTCCACAAACAATAAAAAAGAAAATTTTCAAAAAACAATAAAAGAGAAAAAGTAAAATGGGAATGTAAAAAAAAATGGTAAAAAGAAAAGAACAAGGGTCAAAATATAAAAAAGGTGAGGAGAGTGATAAGTCTCATAACTCAAAAGTGTGGGGGACCTTTCAGACTTGCTGTAAGCTTCTCATCTTTAGCCCTCACTTTCTTGCTTCTCTCTCTTTTTCTTGCTCAGTTATAATTATTCTTTTTGTTAGAAAATGTTAAATTTTGTTGTTATTCAACAAAAAAAAATATATTTACGGCTTTGAATGACAATAGGTTTTAGAGTGGTTTTTGGTTTTAGAATTTCCAAAAATCTAAGTTATTATCATTAGTGATTTTAGAAAAAGTAAATTCCTTAAAACATAAAGAATTTAGATTTTGATGGTTTTTCCACCTTTGTGAAAAGAATCTAGAATCTCAGTTACAGGAGTTTTAAGAGATTTTCTACATGGAAAATTAAAAACCAAAAAAATCAAAAACAAAAAATCGCTAAAAAAAACTATCAAACATTCATGACCTACATTAAGGGGCAACACTTTGAGTTGGGTATTATGAAAAGAACAAAAAAATGAGAATACAAGTGATATTCAGAGATATTGAGATTTCGATATCATGGGTTACAGTCATATGAAATTCAATCTTCAACCTCCCATACAAAAACTCAACAATTTGAGTAGTAAATTAAACGAATTTAACTTGCATAAAATATAGAAAATCGTCAACGTATTTATGTTACATTGGATGCAATAGCATTCACAACTCAAGTCAATGAAGATTCTAAGATAGTAAAAAAAATTGGAATGAAAAACAAAAAAACAAAAAAGGGACCAATTACCTAAATTCAGAATAAAATTGATAGATCATAAAAGTTAAGGACCACAGTGTAATACTATCTGTAAGAGAGACTTCAACAGAGATTCAGGAGAGTAAGTTGAAGGAAGAGAGACAAAGAACAATTAAACTTAATAAAAAAAGTGGTCCACAGTGATGAAACATAGTTTCACATTTTATTAACTCTACAAAGTTTTGGTAAATGATAAATATAAAACCAATGCTCTTATTAACTAACTTCACTGTTTCATAATCTTTCCTACTAAATATATGAATTGATACATCACAATAAAGAACCAAGAATGCTGTATATATATTTCAAGGTTTTGTTTTCTCGGTTTTATTTCGTGATTGGAATAAGATTTTTTAGATGAAATCGGGTTGACCGGTTGATGTCAAGCAACGATGCCACATTCGACTATTGGGATCGACTGATTTTGGATATGCAATTACCTCAGGGATTGGCAAATAAGCATAGTGAGTGTTGATTATACCTACCGTGATTCCGCTGTATCCAGCAAACGCACCATGAACCTGTTTTTATATGATCAAACTCAGAGATTTTATCGAAAAATCGATGAGAGAGTGACTTCTTGAAGATGTGTGTGTGTGAGTGACTTACAGCGTTTTGTCCAAGAACGGTGCAGAGGATACCATCTGAGGCATTAGCACGGACAGCGCGAATCATGTATGTTGGATCAATGTACTTCACATCTATTGGAATACTTATTTCTTTGAAATACTTCTTCGTCTATACCAAAAAAGATGAAAATAGATTGTAAAAAACCGAGTAAGATATAGCAACTACACTACACAACATCAAAATGAACGATATCTCAACCAATATATTTGCTTATATCTAACCTCTTGTTGAATGTGGACACCGAAATCACCAAGTACTGTGTTTCCAGATGCATCTTTGGCATTAGTTTTCTCGAGAAAATTCTGCGACAAAATGCCAGGAAACGAAAACCCGAAATATAACTTCTGTACAATTGCGATTGAGGTTATATGCGTTATTGTATTATAATTTACCTGTCCAGCTCCTTCTGCTACACAGATCACAGCGGAGCCTTTTGTTTCAATAAGGTATTTCAAATGCTTCAGAACACCATGGGGCCCATGAAGATTGAAGGGAACCTTGAAAGAAGGAGATGCATAGGATCTCTTAGAGCAAGCTCATCAATCATGTTTTAAAAAATGAACATAATAGGCAAAATAAAAAGTACCTCAGGAATCAAACAAATATCGACTTGTCCGCTTGCTAAAGAGGCTTGCATCGCAATGAAACCGCTGCTACGGCCCATCAGTTTTACAACACCAATGCCATGATAAGCACTATGCGCCTATTATACAAAGACCATATCGGAAAAAAACCAAATAGCAATGATTAAGTTACTTAAAACAAAGAGACATATTAGCAATTAATCATAGAATACTGAATACGAGTACATGAAAGTTACCTCAATGTAGGCAGAGTTAATAGCTCGTTGTGCTTCTTCAACAGCAGTATCAAACCCAAAAGTTTTATCCATATGTAAAATATCATTGTCAATGGTTTTTGGCACACCAACTACAGCTACCTTCACCTTTCTTTTGCGGCACTAAATCCGAAAGCAAGACAGAATTGTAAATCAAAATGGACACACATTTTCGTAACAAATGAAGATGCTATATATATATTCTAACTCACTAAGAAGGAGAAGAAGCAAAACTATCTTTTCACAAGAGCAACATTTTAGTTTCAAGTGTTAAGTATAACAACCTCATTGTGTATAGCGTTGGCGCCAGCATGAGTTCCATTTCCACCCAGCACAAAAAGCATGTTGATACCTCTTTCCTAAGTAAAATCAAGTTTCAGAAATTTAGAATCTGTGATCTCATAAAGTGGTAAACTTTTTAATTAAGAATGCTCCTAAGGATTGAAAAAAAACCAAATTATATAAATACCTCCATGCTATCAACAATTTCGCTCACACTTGGACCTCCACGTGAAACTCCAAGCAAGCTTCCCCCAGATAGATGAATGTTTTGAACCACTTTCCTTGATAACTGAAGATCAAGAGGTAAAAGATATAATCTAAACAAGAAAAAGAGATTAAAAAAATAGTTTTTTTAAAGATCAAGATCAAACTATACCGGCATTTCAGTAAGATCTTTATCAGAGAAGCCTCTGTAACCAAAAGGAATCCCCACAATGTTCTTAACACCATAAATCTCAAGAGTGATCACAATCTGCAATATATCCCAAACAACAATCAAACACACACATATTCTCTATAATGTCAAGTTTAAGACACACAAAACTCACATGTCTAATGACATCATTAAGACCAGGACAAAGCCCACCACAAGTGATAATCGCAGCCTTCACTTGTTCCGGTCTGAAGTATATCTTCTCCCTCGGCCCAGCTCGATGAATCCTAATAATCAATCCCATCACACAATCA
>VBRH01000249.1:138265-150118 GCA_014578085.1 Cardamine resedifolia | reverse complement strand
AGTTCTGCGAGTACTACAGTGTCGTAATCGTACCATGTAACTTCCAGTTCCATGGTTCTTGGATCTCATTAAAGAATAAAAACCTTTAAAAGCATCAAATAGCAGAAAAAACAGTTTGATTTTGGAATTGAAAAAAAACAAACAAACAAAAGAAAGTAAAATAAACAAAACATGAAGAGAATCAGTCTAAACTCTAAACCAGAAGACACGAAAACAAGTAAGGAAGAAAGAAAGGAGAAAGACACTGGCGCAGGTTAGTCTATTCACATCATTCTCTGGTAATGTGCACACGTCCGAGAACGAACCAAACTCTTCATTTCATTTTTTATTTTATTTTTCTTCTCTCCTTTCGTCGTCGTCTCTTCTCTCTCTTAGATAAACTCTGTCACCCTTTCTCTCTCTAAAAATTTCTCACCGAAGCAAATTAAAAAAAAAAAGTTTTCGTCTTTGGATTAAAACAAAATTTCAGCATTCTGTTTTTTCCTTATCCAAAATCAAAAACAAAGTACGCATTTTGTTTTGATTCTGGGTTTCTTATAACTCAAAGAAAGAAGAAAAGATTTAAAGCGAGAGAAAAGTTAGGATTTTTAGAACAGATCTCTCTCTCTCTCTCTCTGTTCTTTCGTGTTTTAGGGGAAATTGTTGAAAAGAAACAAAATTTCTTCTATAATTCTGCTACTTTACTTAATTGATACAAGGTGGATACGATCTACGATAGTGGGTCAAACGAATTATCCGGTTAGTGTTCGTTCAACGACCGGAAAATTTCGAGGAATTGGGGAAAGATTAGGGTTTGTAGAATTTGCAGAAAGGGGTTTCTTTTTTAGTGATGCAGTGATTGGTTTCGTTACGAATTTGAAGATATGATAATCAAACGGAAGTTGAAAACTCGAATGCCGAGTTTGAAACGATGTAATTCGACGATTGAAGAAGACGAAAGAGCTCGGAAGAAGAGAAAAGTCAACTTTAATGGTGGTTACTATTACCCTCTGAATCTTCTTGGAGAGATCGCTGCTGGGATAGTTCCTGGAAAACTCAATGGGAAGAATGGATTCTCTGTTTCGTGGTGTAAGGAAGTCTCGTGTTCTCCACAAGTTGAGGAGGAGGAGACAAAGTCAAAGAGGTTAGTTTCTGATTCTAGCCACCGTGGAAGAGATCGGACGGCTGAGGTTTCTCGGCCACCGCTTGTGAGGACATCTAGAGGAAGAGTACAGGTGCTTCCTTCTCGGTTTAATGACTCGGTTATTGAGAATTGGAGGAAAGATAGTAAAAGTAGTGAGGAAGAGATCGAAGAAGCATGCAGGAAGGAGAAAGTCAAAGGTAGTAGTAATCATGGTTTGAAGATTAAGCAACAAGAAGCTAAATTTACTCCTAGGAATCATAAGTATGGTAATGCATTGTGTGAAGAGAGAGATGATGAGTATAAATATGAAGAGATTGGAAGATATAGTAAGCATATGATGAGTTCACGGACTACACTTGCCTCTCTTCAGGAGCAACGATATATCGAAGATGAGATTCGTCCTCAGAAAGAAGGAGTTTATGGACCAGAGGATTTTTATTCTGGTGATTTGGTTTGGGGTAAATCTGGGAAAAATGAGCCTTTTTGGCCAGCTATTGTTATTGATCCAATGACGCAGGCTCCCGAGCTTGTTTTGCGTTCTTGTATACCTGATGCAGCCTGTGTTATGTTCTTTGGTCACTCTGGGACTGAGAATGAAAGGGTATGTATATATATTTTGTCTTCGTGTATGATTCTAAAAGCGGTTTGTACTGACTGTTTTTAACTTGATTATGTAAACAGGATTATGCGTGGGTTAAAAGGGGGATGATTTTTCCTTTTGTGGATTATGTAGACAGGTGAGTCGCCGCTAGAATCTTAAGAAAGAAATTTTTTATTTTTGTGGATATGTTGCTTAATAGTTTGTTGTTATTTAGGTTTCAAGAACAGTTTGAACTGCGTGGATGCAACCCCGGGTATTTTCAGATGGCACTTGAAGAAGCGCTTTTGGCAGACCAAGGATTCACAGAGAAACTGATGCAGGATATTCACATGGCCGCTGGTAACCCGTCTTTTGATGATTCGGACTGCAGATGGATTCAAGAAGCTGCAGGGTCGAGCCAATATCTTGATCATGTTGCTCCAGGCCAGGCAAGTTTGTCTTTGCTTGGGGTTCTTTTTGAGAATGCGTAGTTTATTCGTTGATGGTTATAGAACTTGAGTTTATATATTTGCAGGACATGATGAAAAAATACAGATATCCAGGAGCATGTGTACAATGTGGAATGATCATGTCTCTTAAGATGGCAAAGAAAATGAAAGCTCTGATTCCTGGAGATCAATTATTGTGTAAACCTTGCTCAAGGGTACGTAGACTTTTCCTATGTTCCTTCTTGTTCAGTTTTCAAGTCGATGCTCTCAAATAATTATCATTGCAGCTGACAAAACCAAAACATGTTTGTGGGATATGCAAGAAGATATGGAATCATTTGGACACTCAGAGATGGGTAAAAAGACATGAATTATGTTATACTTGTAGTGTAGAATCAGGAGCGTTGTGATGATTTCTTACAATATTACCGTTTAATTACATACTCTGAATCAGGTGCGTTGTGATGGTTGTAAAGTCTGGATTCACGCAGGGTGTGATCAAATATCACATAAGCATTTTAAGGTACATGTTCATGTTGCTCTTTGTCAAGGTTATCTAGTTCCCAGTTACTTGCATGTACTGACATCAATTTCATTTGATAATCTGAAGGATTTGGGGACAACAGATTACTATTGTCCCACCTGCAGAACAAAGTTTAACTTTGAGCTATCAGATTCAGAAAAACAAGACTCAAAATCCAAGTAGGGCCACTTTTTTTCCAACTATTATTGTTTATTCTCTTACCAACAATTAAGTTGTGAATACCAAATTCTAAATTTGAGAGTTTTCTGGTATAGACTTGGCAAAAACAATGCCCCGATGGTGCTTCCTGACAAGGTTATCGTTATATGCTGCGGAGTAGAAGGCATATATTTTCCAAGCCTTCATTTGTAAGCTGTCACCATGTGATCTCTGTTTCACATTGTTTTTACTTTGACTGCCTCCTAATTACTCTAGAACTGAGCGAAGCAACGACCTTTTAAACCCAGGCTTTTAGGTAATTATGTTGAATGGCTGTTCTTACGCCATCTGGTTTATTTACAGAGTCGTATGTAAGTGTGGATCATGTGGAACTGAAAGGAAAGCACTTAGTGAATGGGAAAGGCATACTGGTTCAAAAGCAAAAAATTGGAGGACTAGTGTTAAAGTTAAAAGCTCCAAGCTGCCTCTAGAAGAATGGGTTTGTACAAATTTTCTTATTTTCTCTTTAGCGATATGGTCTATTTCTTTTGAATATATCCTATCAGTTACAAAAAATTTAACTGCCATCGTCCTTCACTCTGCAGATGATGAAATTAGCAGAGTTCCACGCAAATGCTAATGCAGGAAAACCTCCCAAACGACCTTCTATAAAGCAGCGAAAGCAGAGGTTGCTTTCCTTTCTTAGAGGTATGAAGCAATTCGGATCTCAGAATGAAAAAATTTCTGTTTCCTTATGCGCTACTTACCTTGGCTTGTTTTTTCACTATTGGCAGAGAAGTATGAGCCAGTCAACGTGAAGTGGACAACCGAGCGATGTGCAGTTTGCAGATGGGTTGAAGATTGGGACTATAACAAGATCATTATCTGCAACAGGTGCTGTTCTAAAATGTGTAGTTACTTCTATAATCTTTTTCAACAATCATAGATTCTGTGTGAAAAGCATTATTTCGTACATACTGAATAATACTGATGAAGTTCATTGCTATTACTATTCAGAGAAAAACAATAATTGTTTCTTGGAATATTTACTGGAAAATATCTGACTTGTGATGTCTTCTGTTACTTTTTCTCCTCAGATGTCAAATAGCAGTACATCAGGAATGCTATGGGGCAAGAAACGTTCGCGACTTCACATCATGGGTCTGCAAAGCCTGCGAGACACCTGAGATCAAACGAGAGTGTTGCCTCTGTCCTGTAAAAGGCATGTCTTTGCATTTTGCGTTTCTTATTTGATGAAGCATATTTAACATAGTCTTGTCTTATATAACTGTTACAACTACTGCAACCGGTAAAAGTTGTTCTTCCCAGTAGTGATTGATTTTCCTGGTTGCACCTATGCATATTACTTAAAGAGCATATTTAGCTATCCATTCCCCTCGGAAATTATAAGTTCATCAACTAAATTTGCCAATTTTTGTGTACTGATGAATAGGAGGTGCATTGAAGCCAACTGATGTGGAGACGCTGTGGGTTCACGTGACATGTGCTTGGTTTCAGCCTGAAGTATGTTTTGCAAGTGAGGAAAAAATGGAACCAGCTTTGGGGATTTTGAGTATTCAATCAAGTAATTTTGTGAAGGTACATGCCTGAATCCTGGATCTCATACTCGGCCTTTTGCGTTCATTTGATTGGCTCACACGGTTACTTGTTCCCAACCTTTTGGCAAGTTGCACTTTCCGCAAAACTTAAAAGCAAGAAACTTCTCCTTTTTTTGATGAATTCCAGATTTGTGTGATATGCAAGCAAATACATGGCTCATGCACTCAATGTTGCAAGTGCTCTACATATTATCATGCCATGTGTGCTTCCCGAGCTGGGTATAGAATGGAGGTAAGGCAGATTATTTCTTATTTATCTCTGTACCATAGGAAGTTGTTTATTATATCTGACTCCGGCATTTGACCAATATGGAATCAAATTGCTGTAACATTTTATGTTTGAACTGGTATTTCGTAAACTATGTTCAGTCTCTAAGATATTATAAGTTTGTGTTTGGTGACATATGCACATTTTGAATGTAGTTGCACTGCTTGGAGAAAAATGGTCGACAGATAACAAAGATGGTGTCGTATTGTGCTTTTCACAGGTAAATGTTCTCGATACCCTGCTTGCAAAATCTTTGCTATGTGATTTTGGGTTATGAATTTTGTTTTCTCTGTTGTTTTTGATATAGGGCTCCGAATCCAGATACTGTATTAATCATACAAACGCCAGCAGGGGTCTTCTCTGCCAAAAATCTTGCTCAAAACAAGAAGAAAACGGGTTCGAGGCTTATTTTAGCGAACAGAGAAGAAGTTGAAGAGTCCGCTGCAGAGCATACCATACCAATTGATCCATTTTCTTCTGCTCGGTGTCGACTATATAAAAGAAAGGTTAATAGCAAGAAGGTATATATTTTAATCTTCAAAAACTTGCTTAGGTTCAAATACCTTTTGTTACTGAATCTTTCTGATCCTCTATGTGGGCGTTTGTGATTTATAGAGGACTGAAGAAGAAGGTATTCCTCACTACACAGGAGGACCACGACAACATCCTTTAGCAGCGATCCAAACTCTGAACGCATTCAGGGTAAGAAAAATTATTTATGTAGTTCCAATAAGTGCATAATACACCAGGAAACACTACTTGGGACTGAGTCTTTTTGTTAAATAGAATATGCAGCATGTGGCAGAAGAACCCAAATCATTTTCCTCATTTAGGGATCGGCTTCATCACTTGCAGGTAAGCATTGCCCATGTTTAAAAGTGATTGTACTATGTAGTTGTATCTTGTTGTAATAACATGTTACGTGTTCATGTGTTGTATGACAGAGGACAGAAATGGATCGAGTCTGCTTTGGTCGATCTGGGATACATGGATGGGGTCTTTTCGCGAAAAGAAATATTCAAGAAGGAGAAATGGTAGGCAGAGCCATCTGAACAATACTTCTTCCATGAAGGAAATCTATTTCCTTTCTTTTGTCATGTTGAGGAATGTTAAAATGTGTTTTATTTCAGGTTCTTGAATATCGCGGGGAACAAGTGAGAGGAATCATTGCAGACTTGAGGGAAGCTAGATATCGTAGGGAAGGGAAGGATTGCTATGTGAGTTGAAACCGATATTTTCCTTGCTACAGTCTTAACATGTGTTTGAGCATAGATTTCTGAAACTTTATTTTTTAAATTTGTTGCAGCTATTTAAGATCAGCGAGGAAGTAGTGGTGGATGCTACAGAAAAAGGGAATATCGCTCGACTAATAAACCATTCGGTAAGCAAATCATATCATATGTATATAAATTGAGTGATTACCAACAGAGAATAGTCTCGAGTCAACTCAATTGGTGTGTTGTTTGATGCAGTGTATGCCAAATTGCTATGCAAGGATTATGAGTGTAGGAGATGACGAAAGTCGGATTGTTCTGATTGCCAAAACAACTGTGGCTTTTGGCGAGGAGTTAACGTATATATATCATCACTCTCTTGACACAGTTAAAAGCATATCACTCTTTGATTCACTGATAATGACATGGTTGTGTGTTTTGGCAGATATGATTACTTATTTGATCCAGATGAGCCGGAGGAATTTAAAGTCCCATGTCTCTGTAAATCCGTCAACTGCAGGAAATTCATGAATTAGAGAAAGTTTTATGTAGCTGCTCTTACAGATAAGAAGAAGAAGAAGCCAACTATTAACTTAAGGACCTGTTGCTCACCCCGCTTGAATGGGAACCTCATGGAGCTTAAAGCTGATGAAACTTCTGAATAAGACACTTCTTCAACGATATAAGCTCGAAGGCATTGTTTTGTAGGATAGGACTAAAGAGAGAGGTTTGTAGCTAAGTCCCTTTCTCAGTTGCCATTCTCTGTATAGCTAATTTTCAAACCTTTTCCTCTTTTTAGGGTTTCAGTTACTCAAAAGATCAATAAAAGCAAAGAGACTGCAAAAATGTTTTTAATGTGTACTTTGAGGAGAATGATGTATCCGACTTATTACTGACTCATCAGATTCATGAACTAATGGTTCGGTTACCTTCGGAGATACATCCCCAATAACTACACTTCCATCTCCATCATCATCAGCTTCCTTCTTCTCTTATTGGATTGAGTTCGAGTAAGATTCGAAATTTTGGACCCGTAAAAATACCAATAGAGTTTCGGATAAGATTTGGATCGGTTATATTTGGGTTTAAGTTGATTTGTATATACAAATCCAAAAATTTGTGGTTATCGGTTATATTCGGGTTTAAGTTGATTTGTATATACAAATCCAAAAATTTGTGGTTACAATCTGGTTCGAATATTTTCAAATGTATTGTACCTGAAATACCCAAACAATATTTAAAATATCCGAACCCGTAAACAATTTTAATACGCAAATACCGAAATGTGGTAAAATACCCAAAAATACCAAAAGCATATATGTGTGTTAATGCATTATGATTCGTGTATCGGATAATACTCAAAAATGAACAGAGATCTACGGGTATATGAGTTTAGGATCCTATGAATAAATTAAGCATAACCGAATCCGATCCGAACTGTTTTTTCGGCTCAGTTCCGGTTCGGATAATTGGGTCAGGGTATTATGGGTATTATGCCCATGGCAATTTGGGTACATGAAATGAGTGCTTCGGTTATTCCTCGCTTGGTTATCCCTTCAGTGATCGCCTCACGTGACTCTCGAAACTGTGACAAACAGCAGGAGCCCAATATGGTAAACTATGTAGGCCCAGTAAAAACCATTAAGTAGGATTGGGCCCAATAAGGCCCAATAAGAGATAGGATTAGAGGTATTTGGAGGCAGACGTAGACACGAGTCGACCTCGAGGCGCGATGCCTTAGGCGTACTTGATCACGCAACTCTCACGAGTCTCTCTGTCGTTATATACGACTTTCAATTTCATTTACCATTTCTTCTGATTTTAGAAAGACCAAGTTTTTGAATGTGAAGTTGCTTCATCGTCTCCAGATCTCTCTCTCTCTCTCTCTCTCTCTCTCTCACTATCTGTTTCATCGGGTAAGCTTTTTGATTCGAGTTAACATGTTCACGCAATCTCTCTTCGTATTTCTTGTGTTGAAAATTAAGTTTTCGGTGCTAAAGATATTAACTTTCTTGATTATTTGGAAGTTTCTTTTAATACTTTTATGTGAACAAGCTTGTGTTAAATAAATAAGTTAATGTGTTTGATTTGTTTGTGAATGATTTGATATAAATTTGATTACTTTTTTTTTTTAATTTGTTTGTAGAGTGTTTGTTTTGTGTGATGGCACTTTGTGGTGTTTGTTCGACTCCAAATCTGCGAAATTTTCAAGTGTTGCATAATTCAAGCATTGGTTTTAGAGTAAACAGAAGTCTATGGCAGCCGAAAAGTTCGTTTCTTGCTAAATCTGTAAAGTTTCATTGTTCATCTTCCTTAAAGCCTTCATCTTCTAATGTGGAGGAGATGGATGAGGATGTTCAGAATAGTCCTTTAGTTTCTGTGGCTGATGATTCAGCACATGTTATGCAGTTTAAGTGGTCTGATTTTAAGATTCTTGATCGTGTTAGCATTGGTCACGGCGGCCGGGTATTACCAATGTTTTCTTATGTGTTGTTTCTTTGGATTTGTCTACATATGTCTAATTGATTTTTTTTACTTTCTTATAGGCCGATGAGCTTGTGTTTGAAGCTGTAGTTCAGGTTTCAGATAGGTCAGTTTCTACTTCATTGTATTACAAGATTTCAAGATGATTTTCAGGGGCTTCATCTTCTGTGGTGCTTCAATTTCACAGCCCTTTGTTTAACCAAGGAGTTGTTCTTCGGAAATTGAATACCACGAGAGCTCAAAGAAGAGGAAGAAGAGCCATTGAAGTTTGTCCTCCTCCTTTTTCAATTCCCATTTATCTTCTTTTGTTGCGTACTCTAATCTCTTCAGTATGCTAACCAATTTTTTTACTACTTACAGGTATTTAAAAAGCTAGTTCGTCGTAGACTTCTCTACCATTCTTACTCAATGCAAGTTCACGGTTATATCTCCAATACGTTGAGCGATGATCCGTACTCATTTACCCTCGTACATGGGGTAAGTGCTTCCCTCATTATCCATAAATATGATCACAATGTTGCAGATATACTGTCTTGTCTTAGGTTTCTACCATTCACTAATCTCGATCTCTTCTTGTAGTGCCATGGAAGTTTTTCAATTAGGCATTGGCTTCAACAATCTGATTGGCTTCCAACACTAGAAGCTACTCTTGCTTTAGATGAAGAATCCTTTAGAAGGGTGGGTGATGATACAACTGGAGGGCCTGCAGTTTCAAGGCAGTTAAGACTAATCCGTATATTAATGAGAGATCTTTTAATCGGAGTATGTATTGTGTCCTTCAAACAAGTAGAATACTTCGTTCTTATCGTCATGATTTGCTTAACATGTTTTTTTTGTTGTTCATTAACTTGAAGGTCAATTACTTGCACAGCCATGGTCTTGCTCACACAGAACTAAGATTGGAAAATGTGCATATTAGCCCTGTGGATAGACATATCAAAGTTAGTATATACTTTCAATAGTGAAGTTGATTATCAATGTGTCAGTTCTATCAATTGATTTCAGAGTTTTCTTCATCTATAGGTAGGGATTCTCGGAAATGCTGCTGACTTTAACGGGGATGGTACAAGTACTAGCAGTGCTTACAGTATCATGGACAGAGGACAAATGATGATAGCATTTGACATGAGGTATTTTGAGAAGAAATACAAATTATAATCTCTGTTTGTTTTACGTTACTCAGCCTAATTTTGTATTTTCCTTTTCATGGTCAAAGATGTGTTGGATTCATGATGGCAAAAATGGTACTTCAAGAACTGATGGATCCATTAATCTTTGCGAAATTGAAGTCTTTCCTGGCAAAGGTATTATTATTAACTGGGCTACAGAGTGTGTCTGATGTATGATATTATAAACTTGTATTGATTTTGGTTATATATTCTTCTAAATGTCTATCTAGGGAAATGATCCTTCCTCGCTACGGGAATTCTTCGTGACGACTCTCAATACAAACTCAGAATCTGGAAATACCGGAGTTCAAGTAAGTACTCAGCTAAGACCTCTCAGTATAATTTCTAGTTTTTTCACTCACTCGCCGTGAGATGAAACAGTTGTTTTGTTCACTCTCAGATACTTGATAGAAACTGGGGAGCAGGTTGGCACCTTTTATCTTCGTTAATTGCTACCAAACCTTCCAAAAGAATAAGGTAATGTAACATTAGTGTATGATAATATTACCAATCTGTGGAAGCCTTAAATGGGGTAAGAACTAAGAAACTGCATTAACAAAACCTATTGGGGTTTGGTGCAGTTGCTTGGATGCTCTTAAGCATCCCTTTCTATGTGGACCAAGATGGCGTGTTGCCCCGTCAATGGATATCATTAGATGGGGACTTGGATCAACCGCAGTAAAGATTTCAGAGGAATACATTTACCGCATGCCTCAGGTATATATAAGATATTTAGATGTCTGTTTAACAAGTTTGAATCTTTACTCACCCGCTCAGTCTCCTAAATGACTAACCGGAATAACAAATAAAATCTTATGCAGCGCCAGAGACTTGCCCATTTCATTGGACTAATGGAGATGCTAAATCCTTGTCCAAAACCAAAAGTATGAATTACCACATCTCATGATTCTTTAGTTTGATTTATCTCACTTATAGTGTGTTAATTTAGTGTTTAATCTTTTGGGTAAAATACAGTGTTGGTTGGAGCTTTTACCGGGAAAATGGCGTCTGTTATACTCAACCGGAAAGCACATAGGTCTAACTCTACGTCAGCCCTCCATACGAGCCTTAATAGGCAACGTTCACTTAACAATAACCCGAGCTTCAGAAGCTGCAAACAATACTTCACTTTCCTTTACCTCTGATATAGGCTTCACGGCCATAACCAGCAAAGACTGGCCACACGACAAAACCGGAGCCACTGGGAAATTACAAACGCTCTCTCAATTCAAACTAGTAGCCGGAAGAAGAATTTATCTCAAAGAAGAGAAAAAGAACATTGGCAAGTTCTCAATGGGCGAACCAGATGCTGAAGAAGGTTTAGCCGAGAAGCTAGAAACCGAGAAATGGAAAAAAGTCGTGCCCTTTAAAGAGTTTCCGTCGAGTCTTCCTGTGGCGAAACTCGTCTCTGGAGAAATCGAAGTAACGATGAACATGAAAGATCCTATAGAATCACCTGGGAATGTGATTGGAGAAGTTAGAAAGCAAATTCCGCCAGAAATGTTCGATCTTTCTAAGCTTGTGTGTGGGACTTATATAGACAGTAGATTGCTTGTACTTAGGTGTGTGAATGGTTCAGCATTGTTGTTCACAAGGTCTAGCTTGGACCATAAGTCTATGTAGCCCACTTGGCTCGGTCCATATGTGTATATAACAAATAAATCATTCTTTTTGGGACTAAACCTTAATAGTCTCTGTGTATGTGATAGTGTTTGCTTTTGAGATTGTAAATTTGTAATAAAAGCGTTTTAAGAACATTGATTTTTTTTTTTATGGTATAAGTAAAGTTCAATTTTAAAAATCAAATCATGAAAATAATAATAACAGAAACACTATGATTTGCAAGGTATCTGTCTAAAGTTTGTTCTGCATATGTTAAAGAAATTCGTATAGACTGTTCATTTTTTTATTCGAATTATTTTTTATAATAATTTTTTTGTATATCGTAAAAGAAAAGCATCCAAAAAACACAATTATCGAGGATTTATGAGAATTTTTAATTTGGTCGAATTTCTTTTTCCAAATATGCTTTAACTTTTTGGTGAAAGTTAAGTTCAAATGATGAGGTTTGGAGAGAAAACGATTTATATATTTCTTTCTGTTTATCAAAATTAAAACTTTTTGATAAGCATATCAAATTTTCAAAAAGGGGAATCTCTTTTGTCTTTTCCAGCGAGAGGAACGAAACACGTGTTGCAGTCCACCTAACATGATTGATGGTCTAGGGAACATGCTTCTTTCATATATATATATATATATATATAA
>VBRH01000249.1:104411-126832 GCA_014578085.1 Cardamine resedifolia | reverse complement strand
AATACCGTGTGTAAACACTGTAACCGGAGTGGACATAATTATGACAGCTGCTACGCCATGATCAGCTTTTCCGAATGGTGGGGCGACAGACCCAAGAGCCGCACGCTGCAAGGAAGAGGACGTGGCGGTGCTGGTTCAAGCGGCGATAGAGGAAGAGGTCAAGTTACATACAAAAATCGTGTATATGTTCCCAATGTTGAGAATATTCCTCAAGAACAAGCCAATCACGTTCTTACCGATCAAGACCGTGATGGAGTGAATGGGTTGACTGAACAATAATAGCGTACCATCAAAAGCATTCTCAACGCAGGAAAAGAGAGTAACATCGAAAAAGTGTCTGGTAAGTCTTCCTTTCCCACTTGGATTATGGATACAGGTGCATCACACCATTTGACGGGGAAATTTGAAGCTTTATCTACTGTTAGAGATATTGCACTAGTTTTAGTTATTCTGGCCGATGGAAGAGAACAAGTTTCTCTTAAAGAGGGATCGATTCGTCTTGGTTCCGATCTGGTTATGAAGTCAGTTTATTATGTGGAAGAGTTGAAGTCTGATTTAATCTCTATGGGACGATTGATGGATGAGAATCGCTGTGTTGTTCAGATGGCTGATAATTGTTTTGTGGTTCAGGACCGCGCTTCTAGGATGGTGACTGGAGCGGGTAAAAGAGTAGGAGGAACATTTCACTTTCGCAGTACATAATTTATCGTATCAGTTACAACAAAGGGGGACAAGTCATTTGGGTTGTGGCACAATAGGATGGGACATCTATCTGTAAAAGTTGTTGGATTGCTTCCGTGTGTTTATAGTTCTCTTTCTTTTGATAATCAGAATAAAACCTGCGATGTGTGCCTTCGTGCTAAGCAAACTCGTGATTGTTTTCTGATGAGTATGAATAAAACTTCCAAGATTTTTGGGTTAATTCATGTTGATTTATGGGGTCCTTATCGAATTCCATCGCTCTCGGGATCACGATATTTTTTTATAATAGTCGATGATTTTTTGCGTGGTGTCTGGTTATACCTTTTAAATGACAAAACTAAAGCTCCTACACATCTAAAGAACTTCTTTGCTCTCACCGAAAGATAATTTAATACTCAAGTTAAAACAATTAGAAGTGATAATGGCTCAAAATTTTTGTGTTTAACGAACTTCTTTCAAAAGAATGGTGTTATACATGAGACATCGTGTATCGGGACACCACAGTAGAACGGAAGAGTTGAAAGGAAACATAGACATATATTAAATGTTGCAAGAGTTTTACGGTTTCAAGCAAATTTACCAATAGAGTTTTGGGAAGAATGTGTTCTTACTGCGGGATACTTAATTAATAGGACACCGAGCTCAGTTCTGGGTAATATCACACCGTTTTAGCGTCTATTTAACAAAGCTCCGTCATATGACTACCTTAGAGTATTTGGAAGTTTATGCTACGCACATAATCAACTTCGAAAAGGAGATAAATTTGTTTCACGAAGTAGGAGATGCGTATTTGTTGGACACCCTCACGGGAAGAAAGGCTGGCGCCTATATGATCTTGAAAAGTTTGAATTTTTTTGTCTCAAGGGGTGTAGTTTTTTCAGAAGCAAAATTTTCATTCTCACTTGAAACATCACTACCACTCGTCGATGAAGAAGAAGAAGGACAACCCTTATGGGGTCCCATCTCGAAAGGAATTGTGCTCAATAACAATGGAAGTAATGAACCGAATTTGCAGAGATTAACAACTGCTTCAAGATGTGAGAGACTTCAGGTAATACCATCAGTGTTTTAAACAAGTTCAACGAGCCAAGGAAATCAGACAATGTCTGATGGAATTATACCAAGTCCCACTTTGAATATTACTGAGTTACGACCCAATATTACATATACTACACAAAGGCCCAACTTGAATAATGATGCACCCAGGTTCAATTTGATTTCTAGACCTCATCCCACGTTTCTTGTCCCCACACAATCATCGACTGAAAATCTAGAGCAGCTTCTGGGAAAAGATCGTCGACAGAAAATCCCATCAGTAAAACTAAAGTATTTCGTGGTTCCGGTAATAAGAAAAAATACCACTGATGTCAATGAGTTAGCACAAGCGGAAGAAAGTGCTTTGGTGATATACCCAATAACTTCTCAAGATGATACCCACCGATTCTCTGAAAACATACAGCTTACGTTGCTGCAATTATAAGCACAGAAGAACCAAGGTCTTTCAAACAGGCCATGGCGAATGAGAAGTGATGCAGCGTGGTTGGGTCCGAGTATGGAGCGTTAGAAGAAAATAAAACATGGACTATCGAAGACTTGCCTCCAGGAAAACACGTGATCGGCAGTCAATCAGTGTTTAAGGTGAAATTCAAATCCGATGGAATAATTGAAAGGTATAAAGCAAGGTTAGTCGCAATGGGCAACAAACAAATAGAAGGAGAAGATTATGGGGAAACATTTTCTCCAGTTGAAAATATGGGAACTGTGCCCCTGTTTCTAGACATTGCGGCGAAGCGCGGGTGGGTTGTACATCAGATGGATGTTCACAACACTTTTTTACACGGTGACCTCGAAGAAGAGGTGTACATGAGAATGCCGCCACGATTTCAATCTGAAGATAGAAATAAGGTTTGTTGGCTAAGAAAATCTCTCTATAGATTAAAACAAGCACCTCGGTGCTGGTTTGCTAAACTCTCCTCGGCATTACTAGCGTATGGTTTCGAACAGTCATTGATTGATGATTCATTGTTTACATATGAAAAAGGTACGACTCGGCTATATATCCTGGTCTATGTAGATGATTTAATAATAACTAGGAGTAGTGTTAAAGCTACGGAGAATTTCAAGAACTACTTAGCTTCGTGCTTCCATATGAAAGACTTGGGACCCTTGAAATTTTTTTTGGGCATTCAAGTTGCTAAGAATGAGTCATGTATATATCTCTGTCAAAGAAAATATGTCCTTGATATCATTGCCGAAACATGTTTACTAGGTGTCAAACCAGCAAATTTCCCGCTGGAACTGAACAACAATTTGGCTCTCTCGGAATCGCCCCTTCTCTTGGATCCAAAGCCTTATAGACGTTTGTTGGGAAGGCTGATCTATCTTGGAGTCACACGACCAGACTTGGCAAACTCAGTTCACGTTTTAGCTCAGCCTAGAGAAGAACATTGGAGTGCCGCATTAAGAGTTGTTATATATTTGAAGTCAGATCCATGTCAGGGAGTGTTACTGAGTGGGTAGTTGTCGTCTTACACGTCAGTCAGTCACGGGTTATTTTATTCAATTAGGAGACTCTCCGGTCTCATGGAAAACTTGAAAACAAAAGACGGTAAGTCGGTCGTCAGCCGAAGCGGAATATATGTCAATTGCAACTCTGGTTCATGAACTAATATGGCCGAAAAGAATGATGTGTACTCTTGGGGTGAAACATGATCAACCAATGAGAATACAATGTGACAGTAAATCGGCGATCTATATTGCGACAAACCTGGTGTTCCACGAAAGGACGAAGCATATAGAACTCGACTGTCATTTTGTAAGAGAAGAAGTGGTCACTCGCAATATACAGTTTTCTCATGTTGACACTCGAGTACAACTTGCTGACATATTTACGAAGCCAATTGGTCGAGATGGCTTCTTATAGTTTCGGTCCAAGCTTGGCATACTAAACTTGTATGCTCCAGCTTGAGGGGGGGGGGTATTGGAGTGTGGTTTAGGGTTGGTTATCGTCGGTTCCTAAACGGTTCACTAACAACAGTATATTCCTCTTAAAGATGCAGATATTCGATGAGTTTTCAAGTACGTAATAGAGAGATTAGTTTGTTGTATCTTCTTGTTCATAGATGCCTAGATATCAGCTATATAGGTTGCTATATATGTATGTTTTGGTAACCTCTTTGAATAGAACGAAATTCACAGCTTATGTTTCTCTTTAGTGGCAGAAATGTTATAAAGCTTTTTATTTTGTTAGAAATAATATGTTGCATATTGTATCGTCTGGTTAATTTTGGGATATACATGTAATTCGACATATTCTTTTACAAGTTTATATTCAGATTTGTAAGTCAAATAATTTCGAATAGAATCTCGAAACATTGAGAGAATTCAATCATAATAAAATCCAAGTTTTACGACTATCTAAAAAAAAAAAACCAATTGGTAAGTGGAGTTAAACTAGTGATTTTTGAAAACTCAAAATATATCATAATCTAAATATATATTTGTCATAAACATAGAATACCGGTTGATAAAAAAATTACAACAATTATTGAATGGTTATAATAAATAAATGATTGTCACAAATTAAAATAAATATTTCTTAATTTTTTTATACAACAATATATGCGAGATAGATCTTGGATTAAAATTCCTACTAATCTTCGAATCAAATCTAATATATAAATCTATTTTTTTTTTAAAGAAATGTATTTTTGCTATATAAAATGTTTAGAGTAAAAATTATAGCAATTCTCGTGGATAGTGGATTGATCCATAAAATCTTTCATGCAGTCTATCCAAATCGGTTATGTGTATAACTCATTTCCATTGAAGTCATTCCTTCTTTCTAACTCAATTCAATTCATTTTTAGCTTGTTCATTTAATCGACATCTCAACTATACTACCTAAACTAATTATATATATATATAAACTGACTGCCTAGTAAAAATTTCAAAAGTGAAAAAATTAATTCTTGTTCACTTAGTTGATACTCTTCTGCTTCACAAAGAGAATCGTTTAAAATTTCTACACAAACTAAAAAACCCTATTAAATTTTCTGGTTGATCCGTTATTAATATATTTTTTATTGATTAATACATCAAAACAGTAGAGATAAAAATAAAACTTTTACCAAACATCTACATGTGAAATGACAGATATTATGAAACAAATGTTTAATCTTAAAATGATATTTAATGTAAAACAGAGGGAATACATATAAACAACATATGTCGACTTATATACAGAGGAAGCCCACTATTTCGACGTTGCCGGTGGTTTGGTGACAGTGATGATCATGTTTCAAACTTTCTAACCTTTTTGTTTACAGTATTAAAATAAAGATTCCTTCATTTTATTATAAGTATCGTTAGAATATTTCACACACACTAAAAGATTGTTTAAGTTTTTATTACACCTTTTTATTAATATGTTTATGAATTTAATTATTTAATTAATAAATGTATAATTTATAATAAAACTAAGTCTTGTTTGATCTAAAGCAATTGATTAATATTGTAAGATTAGACTAATTTCTTGTAGAGTTATTACGGTTGGCCGCATGCGGAAACCAAAAGTATATAAACTTGGTGCTGTTTAATTTCAACAAAAAAAATATTTGTCATCAATGGCGTCATCTTACGTGTCCACTGACCAATGATCCACTTTCCAACTAATTTTAACAATTTATAACCACAGCTTGACTACTGACTAGTAAACCAATCAAATTTTAGTAAATCAATCTCTGACTAATTTAACTAATTTAGATAATTACGTTATAGTCCCGGAAAGAATCAGGTTTTTCAATATTGATCCCGCCAATAAATTTCTGTAGCTGTTTTGATCTTTCTAATCCGCCGCGTATTCGCGGAGGCTCGTAGCCGATTAATTTTTGTATTAAGATAAAAACCCTAAACTTATTAACCTAAAGTAAATAGCCTTTGAGAGGTGTATTCCTCTACGGTGGAACCCACAGTAAGCGGTTTTCTCGTGCCACATATACACGTAGCGTTCACTACCAAACCCCACATATAGAAAATCTTACCAATTATCCATTATAAAATTATTTCATTTTTATTATTTGATTTTTTTTTTTGACAGCATTTTAATTATTTGTTCTAGCTCAATGCATTTGGAATATTTATTTCTATATGAAACCGTTATTTTTTTTAGATTTTGCATGTATTCAATATGACAAGATTCTCTGACAAAATTATTTCAAGACTAAATATTAATAACATATTTAGTTAGAGGCGTTTTGTTTTAAATATCATAAATCACAATCTGGAAATCAGCTGTATATTTTAATATACCATTTATATATAACAGTACAAATAGATTTTTTCACTTTCAGTAATAATGCATAAATGTTTGAATAATGATAACAAAACGGTAGTAATATTAACACAAACTATTAAATTCTATGATATGGCCTGTGGTTAACACGATCGTAGTAATACTAGTTGACAAAAAAACAGATCATAGTAATAAAACAAATATAACACTGGATTATATTGGGATCTTACCTATTATTTTAATCAATGATAAAATCTTCAATTTATTATTTTAGATAATATAATTTTCCAAAAAAGTGTAATATTGTTTAAGTAATTTTTAAAATCACAAAAATAACGTAGAAATATATGTTAATATTGTTCTCTCGCATTTTTCAATAACTTATGTTCAAAATTTTAATGAAAATCATAAAATTTTATCTTAAAAATATGTTTTAATGTGTTTAATGCAATTTTAAAAATAAATTATATAAAAGTTTAATTATAATGGATTAATATATTTTTAAAATATTAAAATAACCCTAAAATAAATCTCCGATTATTCTATTAAGCGCTAGTCCTACTCCATCACCGTCCGACTAGTGTATAGAGAATTGTTGAACATGAGCTAAGAATAACAACTAACAACATACTTGAAAAAAAGGAAAATATCATTTTTAACTTTGAAAGTGGTAGATGATAGAACGACAAAATAGTTTCGTCATAATTTTAGAAATTCAAATGGTTATATCAACGTACATATTATCCAACGGATTTCTGACAGTTACTCAAAAATCTGGCAGAAATTGTTCGATCGATTACCGAAAAAAACTATTATGTCACAAATTCATCGAATTAAGACCCGTCAAAAATTCCGTCAGTTTTCCGATAACTTTTTTGTTGTGACGGAATTTTGACGGGATCTTAATCTGACAGATTTTTGACAAAATAGTTATATCGGTAATCCCCTTTCTGACGGATTTTCGAGAAACCGTCGGAAATCCGTTGGAAAATATGTACGTAGATATAGCCGTTTGAATTTCTAACATTCTGACGAAACTATTTTGTCGGAAATCCGTTGGATTATCGTCAAAAAATTTTGTCGGATGACTGTCAAAAATTCCGTCAGTTTTCTGGTATCTATTTTGTAATGAATTTTATGGCGGAGAAAACGCGGGAGATAGTTTCAAAGTTTTAAGTGTTAATAAAAATAGTTTGAAGGTTTAAAGTATTAGCGTAATACCTTTGAAGTTTAAAGTGTTAGCATCTGCCACTTTGAAGGTTAAAAATTCGATTTTTAATACTAAATATACATATATTAATTACATAAATCTGTTGCCCATAACAATAATAAAAGAAAAAAATAATGTTGAAAATTAATTATTAATCTATTGCTTCACAAACCCCTCTCTCCTCTATAAATATAAACGTCTTGCCTCCTGAAAAACGTATCATCTCTCATAAACTCTCCCCAGCCGCCACCTACCCTCTGCCGCCACACTCCGCCGCGCGCCTTTTCTTTTGTCCGCCACTGTTCCTTTTTATTTTGTTCTTCTTCTCCTTTTGCGACTTTGTTTCTGAAGAATCTTTCTGTTACGATTCTGTTTAATTTTCGTGTTTATCCGATCAATTTTTTCGGCTTATAAATCCGAGAAAAAACGAAAACAAATCTGATAATAATCTGATCCTGAAAAAAGTTTCACTGTTGAAATTTGTGTAAAAAAAATGTCGGCATCTTCGTCTAGCTCCGTTCTTCAACTCCGAACGAATCAATTGTTACCAATCCGATCTCTGAAAAGTTCCACCGCCGTTGCTACTCAATTAACCGTCGCGCCTGCCGTCGTCGGTCGTAGAACTGTACGATGCTCTGTGAAGAAACCTTCGGTTACTTCCGAGAGTCCTTTTTTGGGGACTCGGGTGCGGAGATCCGGATCCGAGACGCTTCAGTTTTGGAGATCGGATGGTCCTGGAAGGTCTCCGAAGCTCCGAACGGTGGTACGGTCGTCTTTTTCCGGTGTTCCGGAGAAGCCTCTCGGTCTCTACGATCCTTCGTTTGATAAAGACTCTTGTGGAGTCGGTTTCGTTGCTGAGTTGTCCGGCGACACCAGCCGCAAAACGGTACTGTTAATCATTTATCAAATATACGAATGAATGAATTAATAAAATTCTCATTTGATATGATTAATAACATATATTGTTGATTTTGATTCAATTTTAGGTGACTGATGCGTTGGAGATGTTGATAAGGATGACTCATAGAGGTGCTTGTGGTTGTGAAAGCAACACTGGTGACGGCGCTGGGATTCTCGTTGGTCTGCCTCATGAATTCTATGCTGAGGTATGATCATAAAATCTCTAGATTAATTTATTATTAATCCATGCGAATAGATTTTTGCAGTGAATCAGTTGGTAAATGTTAAAAGATCTGACAGGATTTATTTTAACCTCGCTAATCTGTCTTTATTTATTTATTTTTGGTTTCTAGTGATGTCTCAGAATAGTTATTAATTGTGTGTTTAAATCTATGATTGTATTGTATGATTGTGATTGATGTTTTTGTTTTGCTGCAGGCTGCGAAAGAGCTTGGCTTTGTGCTTCCTCCTGCTGGAAAGTATGCTGTTGGGATGTTTTTCTTGCCAACCGCTGAGAGCCGGAGAGAAGAAAGCAAAAATGTTTTCACTAAGGTCTGTTCTACGATTTTTTATATGTTCCAAATGTTTTTAATTTGAGTAATTTATGAAATTTAATAGGACGAGTTTCTTTCTTTCGTGTGCAGGTTGCTGAATCACTTGGGCATTCAGTTCTTGGATGGAGATCAGTTCCTACTGATAATTCTGGGCTGGGAAAGTCTGCTTTACAGACTGAGCCGATTATGGAGCAAGTTTTCCTTACTCCTACCTCTAAATCGAAAGCCGACCTTGAGCAACAGGTATTGTTTTACATTGAAAAATCATTCATTTATCACATACATTAAATATTTTGTTCTCCGGGAGATGATGTGAATGACATTGTGGATTTTTACCGTTATATTTGACAGATGTATATCCTTAGAAGGGTTTCCATGGTTGCTATCCGGGCTGCGTTGAACCTTCAACATGGTGCGATGAAGGACTTCTACATCTGTTCTTTATCTTCTAGGTATGTAGTTTACTACATGTTTGTTTCAAGCTACGGCAACTCTAAGCTAACGAATTATTTTTTCCTTATTTAGGACTGTTGTATACAAAGGACAACTGAAACCTGATCAGCTGAAGGACTATTATTACGCGGATCTTGGGAGTGAAAGGTTTACGAGCTACATGGCCCTGGTAAATAATTTTTCTATTCACTATCTCTTTTTTTATGCTGACTCCATGCTCCACAAACAGCATGGGAACCAACGGGGGTAACCAAGGAGATGCGAGGTTGAGGAATGACTTCTGAGGCATTGAAGTTTGAATGATCTCTTAAGTTCCTCCAACCCTTGATAAGTATTTTAATTTGGATGCTGGTGAGTTGGTAACGTCAAGTGAGTCCAGAAACTCGTTGCCTTGATATGTATGATCAGTTAATCTTAGGTTGAATCATCACAATCTGGTGATTAAGATTAAAAATTTTGTTGGTTAAGGTAGTTAGCAATTCTGCAACATTAGAACTTGCCCCCCACTATATGCTGTCGAAGTTTTATCTAAGACCAAGTGGTAAAGTTTTCAGTTGCATACATACACGTTTTCATGTTTGATAACTAATGATTGACTATACTCGGTTTACATGTCTAATCGTTCAGGTTCACTCTCGGTTCTCTACCAATACATTTCCCAGCTGGGATCGTGCTCAGCCGATGCGCGTTTTGGGACACAATGGAGAGATTAATACGCTTAGGGGAAACGTGAACTGGTATGTTTTCAGAGATGGCCTATATTAAAGCTTTCATGTAATTGAAGTAGCCTGTTTGGTACCATAGCTAGCTAAGTTTTGGGTTGTGACCAGGGTTTTTCGTATATAATGCAAGCAATTTGTGTGATGAAAATTCGCACTGGTATGCCAGTGCCTGATAAGTTTTAGTTCACCTCATGTTCACTTCAATTACTGCATTCTTTAATGATTTTTGTGTTTATTTTCCTCACAGGATGAGGGCACGTGAGGGTCTGCTCAAGTGCAAGGAACTTGGATTATCAAAGAAGGAGTTGAAGAAGCTTCTACCAATTGTGGATATTAGCTCATCTGACTCAGGTTATTTTCAATCTCGATTATATGCCTGTATGAAAGTGTACAAGTACTAAACGTAGATCAAAGCTTTGCTTAGATATTATGGAGCTTTGAAACGATTCTGTATTGACTTCTTAATCTTGCTAGGTGCTTTTGATGGTGTTCTTGAGCTTCTTGTCCGAGCTGGCAGAAGTCTTCCTGAAGCTGTTATGATGATGATCCCTGAAGCATGGCAGAATGACAAAAACATAGATCCAAGCAGGAAAGCGTTTTATGAATACTTATCTGCCCTAATGGAGCCCTGGGATGGACCTGCCCTTATATCATGTAAACTCTTTTTTGATATTCTACACAATTTTGCAATCATTTTTATGCGTTCTAGATTTGATGTAACTTTTCATTGGATGTCTTGCAGTTACTGATGGTCGTTACTTGGGTGCCACATTGGACCGTAATGGACTTCGTCCTGGTAGGTTCTACATAACCCACAGTGGAAGGGTTATCATGGCTAGTGAAGTTGGGGTGGTGGATGTACCACCTGAAGATGTGATGAGGAAAGGAAGACTTAATCCTGGTATGATGCTTCTTGTCGATTTTGAGAAGCATATTGTTGTTGATGATGATGCCTTGAAGCAACAGTATTCACTGGCAAGGCCCTATGGTAAATGGCTTAAAAGGCAAAAGATTGAACTTAAAGACATCATTGAGTCAGTTCCAGAGGCTGAACGTATTGCTCCATCAATTTCTGGGGTTGTACCGGTACGCTGTTGTTAATAAATCACCGTTCCCCTAAAATATTACTTTCAGTTACTTTTACTATGGTTAGTTAACTTTTTTCTTGGAAACCTAGGCCTCCAATGATGATGACTCAATGGAGAGCATGGGCATTCATGGTCTATTGTCTCCACTAAAAGCCTTTGGGTATGTTTCTTTCTTATATTTTCTAATGTTTATTGATCTGTTTTTCCTTGTAATTGTCTTACACTTTCTTATGACCTATGCACGCAGTTATACTGTTGAGGCCTTGGAGATGCTACTGCTTCCGATGGCTAAAGATGGCACTGAAGCACTTGGTTCTATGGGAAACGATACCCCTCTAGCTGTTATGTCAAACAGAGAGAAGTTATGTTTTGAGTACTTCAAGCAAATGTTTGCTCAAGTAACAAATCCTCCAATTGATCCTATTCGTGAGAAAATTGTTACCTCAATGGAGTGCATGATAGGTCCAGAAGGTGACCTAACCGAAACAACTGAAGAGCAATGCCATCGCCTGTCCCTTAAAGGTCCCCTTTTGACCATTGAAGAGATGGAATCAATCAAGAAAATGAACTACAGAGGCTGGCGGACTAAAGTTCTTGATATAACTTATCCAAAAGAACGAGGTACAAAAGGATTGGAGGAGACCTTGGACCGAATTTGTGCTGAAGCAAATGAAGCCATAAAGGAGGGCTACACATTACTGGTTTTGTCTGATCGAGGTAATCTTTTGGTCTCCTCATAAACTCTGACTCTAGGATCTGTAAGCGTATTTCCATCTTTGATCATTGTTTGCTATGCTCTTACATTATTTTTAACGTTTTCACTGTTTAGCTTTCTCTGCATCGCATGTTGCTGTGAGCTCTCTATTGGCTGTTGGTGCCGTTCATCACCACCTGGTTAAGACACTTGCACGCACTCAAGTTGGTTTGGTAGTGGAATCTGCTGAACCCCGTGAAGTGCATCATTTCTGCACACTTGTCGGATTCGGCGCAGATGCTGTTTGCCCATATTTGGCTGTAGAGGCCGTGTACAGATTGCAGGTTGATGGCAAGATACCACCCAAATCTAACGGGGAATTCCATTCCAAAGAAGAGCTGGTGAAGAGGTATTACAAGGCAAGTAACTATGGAATGATGAAGGTTCTTGCAAAAATGGGAATTTCTACTCTGGCATCATACAAGGGTGCTCAAATATTTGAAGCTCTTGGGCTTTCATCTGAAGTAATTGAGAAATGTTTTGCGGGCACCCCAAGCAGAGTGGAAGGAGCAACATTTGAGATGCTTGCACGAGATGGACTTCATTTGCATGAGATGGCCTTTCCGGCTCGTGGTTATGCCCCTGGAAGTGCAGAAGCCTTGGCACTTTCCAACCCTGGGAACTATCACTGGAGGAAAGATGGGGAGATTCATCTCAATGATCCTCTTGCGATTGCAAAATTGCAAGAGGCAGCACGGACTAATAGTGTGGCTGCCTACAAGGAATACTCGAAGCGAATCAATGAATTGAACAAGCAAAGTAATTTGCGCGGGCTCATGAAGTTCAAAGAAGCAGATGTAAAAATTCCTCTAGATGAAGTAGAGCCTGCCAGTGAAATTGTTAAGCGATTCTGCACTGGTGCCATGAGTTATGGATCAATATCACTGGAGGCACATACAACCCTTGCAATGGCTATGAACAAGCTTGGAGGAAAGTCAAACACAGGTATTTTTTTCTTTTTCTTTATGATTTTTGTATTTCCTTCGTTCTTCTTTTTGAAAACATACTAAGACATCAGTTAATGATCGGCTTAAGGTGAGGGAGGGGAACTGCCATCCCGTATGGAGCCTCTTCCAGATGGTTCAAGGAACCCTAAAAGAAGTTCCATTAAACAAATTGCTAGTGGAAGATTTGGAGTTTCGAGCTACTATCTTACTAATGCTGATGAGCTGCAGATAAAGATGGCTCAGGTACTTTTGGATATGACTTGACATAATGTTCTCTCATTCTCTTACCTTTTGCACGTCTTTGTGTTTCTACTGTCCCTATGTTCCTACTGGATATGGGTGTTTTTTCTTTACAGTATCATGTTCATAGCAGATAATGATATGTGCCCTGTCAAAAAAGTTCTGTGAAATGTTGCTTCTGTATACTGTTCTAAGTTTTTAACTACTTTCTTTAATGCTATACAGGGTGCCAAACCTGGGGAAGGTGGAGAGCTACCTGGCCACAAGGTTATAGGAGACATAGCTATCACTAGAAATTCCACCGCTGGTGTGGGGCTTATCAGTCCACCTCCTCATCATGACATCTACTCTATCGAGGATCTTGCCCAACTAATTCACGATCTTAAGGTTATCATTTATACTTTCCAATTCTTACTCTAGAGGCATTGTTCTATGTGTCTTCCATTTTTCTGTAACATATTTTACTCATATCTTGTGTAGAATGCCAATCCTGGGGCCCGTATTAGTGTTAAACTTGTATCGGAAGCTGGTGTTGGAGTTATTGCCAGTGGTGTGGTGAAGGGCCACGCAGACCATGTTCTGATAGCAGGTCATGATGGAGGTACTGGTGCATCTCGCTGGACTGGTATTAAAAATGCTGGTCTTCCTTGGGAACTGGGTCTAGCTGAGACACACCAAACTCTTGTTGCTAATGACCTTCGTGGCCGTACTGTTCTTCAGACAGATGGCCAGCTGAAAACTGGCAGAGACGTTGCAGTTGCTGCGCTTCTTGGTGCAGAAGAGTTTGGTTTTAGTACTGCACCCCTTATTACACTCGGGTGTATCATGATGAGAAAGTGCCATAAGAACACCTGTCCTGTGGGAATTGCTACTCAAGATCCAGTTCTCCGTGAAAAATTTGCTGGGGAGCCTGAACATGTTATTAATTTCTTCTTTATGCTTGCTGAGGAAGTTAGGGAGATCATGTCTGGACTTGGTTTCCGAACTATAACTGAGATGATTGGTCGCGCCGATATGCTTGAACTTGATAGGGAAGTTGTCAAGAACAACGATAAGCTGGAGAACATTGATCTCTCACTTTTGCTTAGACCTGCCGCTGAAATCCGTCCTGGAGCTGTCCAGTACTGTGTCCAGAAACAAGATCATGGTTTAGACATGGCTTTGGATCAAGAGCTGATTGTATTGTCTAAATCTGCTCTAGAGAAATCTCTTCCGGTGTACATTGAAACTCCTATCTGCAACGTAAATCGTGCTGTTGGGACAATGCTGAGCCATGAGGTAACTAAACGATACCACTTGGCTGGGTTACCAAAGGATACAATTCATATCAAGTTCACAGGAAGTGCTGGGCAGAGTCTTGGAGCTTTCCTGTGTCCTGGAATTATGCTAGAACTTGAGGGTGATAGCAACGACTATGTTGGAAAAGGGCTCTCAGGAGGTAAAGTTGTTGTTTACCCTCCGAAAGGAAGCAGCTTTGATCCAAAAGAAAATATTGTTATTGGTAATGTAGCACTTTACGGGGCCACTAGTGGTGAAGCTTACTTTAATGGGATGGCTGCTGAAAGGTTCTCTGTTCGTAATTCTGGTGCCAAAGCTGTTGTGGAAGGAGTTGGTGATCATGGTTGTGAGTACATGACTGGTGGTACTGTTGTGGTGCTTGGAAAAACAGGTAGAAACTTTGCTGCTGGTATGAGTGGTGGTATTGCTTATGTCCTTGATGTGGATGGAAAGTTTCACACGAGATGCAACCTTGAACTGGTTGATCTCGATAAAGTTGAAGATGAAGAGGACAAAATGACGCTCAAAATGATGATCCAGCAACATCAACGTCACACCAACAGCCAACTTGCTCAAGAAGTTCTTGCAGACTTTGAGAATTTGCTGCCAAAGTTTATCAAGGTTTTCCCAAGAGACTACAAACGTGTTTTGTCAGCCATGAAACACGAAGAGGTCTCCAGGCAAGCGATTGAGCATGCTACTGAGGAAGCTGATGAGATGGAAGAAAAAGAACTCGAGGAGAAAGACGCCTTTGCGGAGCTGAAAAGCATGGCAGCTGCATCTTCAAAGGAGGAGATGTCAGGAAACGGAGTGGCAGCTGAAGCTCCAAAGAGACCTTCTCAGGTAGATGATGCTGTTAAACACCGTGGTTTCATTGCTTATGAACGTGAGGGAGTTAAGTACAGGGATCCAAATGTTCGTCTTAATGACTGGAATGAAGTGATGAAGGAATCAAAACCTGGGCCGCTCCTTAAAACTCAGTCAGCTCGTTGCATGGATTGTGGAACTCCATTCTGCCACCAGGTATATATCCTCAGATATATTAATATGCCTTTTTATTCTTTCCAAGTCTTTTTCTTGCACTTCTTCTTGAATGGAGTAAATGCTCAACATTTATATTTTTGAAATTTTCAGGAAAACTCTGGGTGTCCCCTTGGTAACAAGATCCCTGAATTCAATGAACTTGTCCACCAGAACAGATGGCAAGAAGCCTTGAATCGTCTACTTGAGACGAACAACTTTCCAGAGTTTACTGGGCGAGTATGCCCTGCACCATGTGAAGGTTCTTGTGTTCTTGGAATAATTGAGAACCCTGTTTCTATCAAAAGTATTGAATGTGCCATCATAGATAAAGCCTTTGAAGAAGGGTGGATGGTACCAAGGCCTCCTCTCAAGAGAACAGGGTATACTTATTAGTCTATTCTCTTAGCAAACTATATTATCTTCCACTGTTGCAAGTCTCACATACATTGCATCTTTATGTTCAGCAGCTAGAGTTTACATTTTCTTCTGCTTATTGGGTTTGCAGGAAAAAGGTTGCTATTATCGGAAGTGGACCTTCTGGACTGGCTGCGGCTGACCAGCTGAACAAAATGGGCCACTCCGTAACTGTGTATGAGCGTGCTGACAGAATTGGTGGGCTTATGATGTATGGAGTCCCAAACATGAAGACTGACAAAATTGACATAGTTCAACGGCGGGTTGATCTTATGACCAAAGAAGGTATCAACTTTGTGGTTAATGCCAATATTGGAAAAGACCCATCTTACTCCCTCGATGATCTTAAGGAGAAGAATGATGCAATCATTCTTGCTGTTGGTTCCACAAAACCAAGGTAATTTTCTGAAGAAAACAATGGTAAATTCTTATTTATGTTGCTAGAAGTTGAAACGGATTGATAGCGAAACCAACTGAGACATTGTTTGGCTGATTTTGCAGAGATCTTCCAGTGCCTGGTCGTGATCTATCTGGTGTTCATTTTGCCATGGAGTTTCTTCATGCAAACACCAAAAGCTTGCTTGATAGCAATCTACAAGACGGTAATTACATTTCTGCAAAGGGGAAAAAGGTTGTCGTTATTGGTGGAGGTGATACCGGTACAGATTGCATAGGAACATCCATCCGACATGGATGCACCAACATTGTAAACCTGGAGCTTCTTCCTCAGCCACCTTCAACGAGAGCTCCTGGAAACCCTTGGCCACAGGTTTGTTTCAAATCTCCTACAATCAATCCTTTTGGCGAGTTATTCAATGCATCCATAGGCTAAACAACTTATGAGCAAGTTTGGATATTGTTGTTTTTAATGAGCTTCCTTGTATCCTCGTGAATACAGTGGCCTCGTGTATTCCGTATTGACTACGGACATCAAGAAGCCGCCACCAAATTCGGAAAAGACCCTAGAACCTATGAGGTCTTAACCAAGCGGTTCATAGGAGATGACAATGGAAACGTGAAAGGTCTTGAAATTGTGCGAGTGAGTTGGGAGAAGGATGAATCCGGGAGGTTCCAATTCAAGGAGATCGAAGGCTCTGAGGAAATAATAGAAGCGGACCTCGTTTTCTTGGCCATGGGATTCCTTGGACCTGAGCCAGTAAGTGATTCTCATTGTTGTACCCTCTTCTTCTACACTGGGAATGATTGAAAACTAATACTGGCTTTTTCTTTTCTTTACAGACACTTGCGGAGAAGCTAGGACTCGAATGCGACAACAGGTCGAACTTCAAGGCAGAGTATGGTCGGTTTTCCACAACAGTGGAAGGTGTATTTGCAGCAGGTGATTGTCGGAGAGGCCAGTCTTTGGTTGTCTGGGCTATTTCAGAAGGACGTCAAGCTGCATCCCAAGTCGACAAATTCCTCAGCAAAACCGATGAGGAAGACGCCAAGCTACGACAAGGCCTTGACCAGAGGAAGCACAACACCATTACGGGTTGAGATAAAAGAAAAGCCTTACTCATCCGGAGCAAAAGTCGCGAGAAAGACAACGATTTTGCTCTTTTAGAGAAGGAGAGGCGAAAAGGACCGGTTTATGGCAGAGATGGAGGGAGAGGAGTTGCACATTCACTTTGAGAGAAGGATCAATGTGAATTTGATGGTTTAGGATTAGGTTGTTTTTTTTTGTTAATTATCGTTCATAAAGTAATAATGATTTATAAGTACATTCTCTTGTTAGGATTTTCACTAGAGCTTTGTTTTTGTTAATGCTTTCTGAATTGAAGGCCTTTGTTTTTCTCTATGGCTGTTTTATGGTTTGAAAGGAATGGTAATTTTGCATAGTTCCTGTTTCTTGTTTTTACTTTCTTTCTTTGTTTTCTTAATCATAAATGGACCAATTTAAGATACACTTAATATGCATATTGACATATTGTTTGTTGACAAAAAAAAAAATGAAATACGAAAAAGTAAAACTATAGTTGAAGCCAAAAATTTAAGGTTGTGTGTAACTTGTGTTGGTCATCGTCTATCTTACTAATGCGCAGAAAGAGAAGAAAAAGTAAAAAAAAAAAATAGATCGAACTGTTGAGTGAAGCGGTGAAAAAAATAAGAAAAAAAAAGGTGGCTCCTTTTTGTTTCTGGAGATGCTTTCTTCTGACCTTTTTTTTTATTTTTAGGGTTCCTCTACTCAGATTCCTTCTTCACTGTGTTTGAATCTCGGCTGTGTTCTTTTAATCGGAGAATTTTTCCGATTTGGGAAAATGGATGATTGGTATCAGCTAGCTCAATCTGTTATCTTGGGTTTGATCTTCTCTTACCTTCTCGCTAAGCTTATCTCTATTCTCGTCGCGTTTAAAGACGAAAATCTCTCACTCACTCGCAACCACGAAACCCAATCGGAGTATGAGGGCTTGCGCAAGGTCGATTCTTCAACCGCGATTAGTGGCGAGACAGATTCTCTTATAGCAGAGCAAGGTAGCTTGAGAGGTGATGAAGATGATGATGATGATGATGACGACGACGATGAGGATGATGATGATTGGGAAGGTGTTGAAAGTACAGAGCTTGACGAAGCATTTAGTGCTGCTACGGCTTTTGTTGCTGCTTCTGCATCAGATAGGCTTTCTCAGAAAGTATCAAATGATGTTCAACTTCAGCTTTATGGATTGTATAAGATTGCTACTGAAGGTCCTTGTACTGCTCCACAACCATCAGCTCTTAAAATGACTGCTCGTGCCAAATGGTTTGTTTCACACTCTCATATTCATATGTTTTTGACTGTTAAAGATGATTGCTTGATCATGTTTCTTCAATTTATGGATGTATGTATGGAAAAGTATTGCTTTTTTGTTGTTGTTGTATTCATTGGTAAATTTATGGGTTATGTTGCAGATTTGGTCTAATTCTATTTGTTTAGTAATGGATTTTTGATTGACTGAGACTTGTTGTGATCCTTTTGTTTTAGGCAAGCATGGCAGAAATTAGGTGCTATGCCTCCTGAGGAAGCAATGGAGAAGTATATTGAGCTTGTTACTCAGTTGTATCCAGCTTGGGTAGAGGGTGGCTCGGTACTTGTCTTTTCACCGCTTGTGTTATTTTTCACTTCTTTGGATTGTTTATGGATGATCTGTTTCTTTTCTTAAATCTCTAGCTTGATTTTTTTGGCTTGTTTGCTTTTGTTGCGATGTTTAGAAAAGAAGAGATCGGACTGGTGATGCTACTGGCTCTAACTCTAGAGCAACCATGGGACCGGTTTTTAGCTCATTGGTGTACGAAGAGGAGTCCGAAAATGAGTTGTAAGGTTTCTATAAGTAATTAGTTACAATCTCTGATATCTTTGAACTTTTATTTACTTAGAGAATGCTTTTCCTGAGTTCTCTGTTTAGTTAATAAATGACTAGATCAGAGAAGGACTACTTGATAGAGATCGAAGAATCGTAGTTGATACCGTTTTACAACTTTTCCATAGATCAAAGAATCATAGTCGAAGCCCTGTTCATTCTTGCTTTTTTTCTATGTCATTTCCATGTTCCAGGAAGATTGATGCCATACACGCCTTTGCTAGAGAAGGAGAACTCGAGAATCTATTGAAATGCATAGAAAATGGCATACCTGTAAATGCAAGAGGTTAGTCTCTACTTATGTCATTTTAAAAAATGTTCGAATTTGCTTTGGAAATTTAACGGTTTCTCCATCTTGGAATTGTCAGATAGTGAAGGTCGAACACCGCTGCATTGGGCTATAGACCGTGGCCACCTCAATGTTGCTAAAGCTCTGGTTGATAAGAATGCCGATGTGAATGCTAAAGTAAATAAAATAAACACAACACTAAACCAATTCTTTCGGTCCATTATAGGCTTGTGTATATTATTATCTGACAAACTTTATTATGTAGGACAATGAAGGCCAAACCTCTCTACACTATGCTGTTGTGTGCGAAAGAGAAGCCCTCGCCGAGTTTCTGGTGAAGCAGAAAGCTGATACGACCATTAAAGATGACGACGGAAACTCGCCTCTTGATCTCTGTGAATCAGAATGGCCTTGGATGCGAGAGAAGAGGGACTCCTGTTAAGGGTTTTAGTCACTAAATTGTGTGTCAATGTCTCAGAACTAATATACTTTTTTCTTCTTACCCTTGTTGTTACCTTGCTTCTGTTTGAGCAAGAATCTTTGTTTACTCAAATCTTATGTTTACACAAATTGCATATAGTAGTAACACATTGTCTAATGATTTAAGAATGTTGTGTAAAACTTTGAGCTCTCTATCCAATAATTATCTAAGTAGTGAAAAAAATGCAAGCTAAAATCATGGAATGGTTCAGAGTAATCATCTGTGTAAATAGCAAACTCGGATGTGATGATTCCTGCAGCTAAGATTCGTGTGGTTGTCGGGATGAGATATTGATGAGACGACCTCAAGATGTTCCCTAACAATGCCATTTTTGACAAACGACTCATTCTCAAGTTTGCTTGCAACACGTTGTTGTACAGAGAGTACAAACAGAAAGGCATGTAGAAAAGAGTAGGCTTTACAACTTTCCTGCGAGCTTGCTCATTTACAGATAGAACGGTGCATCCGAGAGATTGTATGACACTAGTTTCTGTTGCGGAGAGGACTGGATCGAATACTTGAATGTTATTATCAATCCAATCAAACTCTTTCTTCATTAAGATTGCAATGCTTAGCTGAGACCTTGGAGATTCCCTAGATTCGATGCTGCCTATACCGTATATAACCATCTGCAGCTGTGTTTCAGAGCCTAACACGAGGCCAAAGTGGTTTGACACCTCAGGAAACTTGACCTGTTTTAACAATGCTTTGTAAAAACTCTGAGCTCTCTGTTTTCTTCATTGAGATTTCCATTTTCTGCTTTAGTCTTTCTTGCCTCTGCGGATCGATTTCAACATCTTTCGGAACCCACGGTTGCCTTTCTTCTTCTTCTTCTTGAAGACCTTTAGGTATTGGTTTCCTTGTTGCATCTCTTCCTTGTGTCCACTCACCATCACTACTTGAATGATTGTTTTTTGCTTCGTCATTGAAACTCTTGTTATAACCTTTTTCTGAGAGTTTGGATATTTCTTCTTCTACTTGCGTCGTCTTTGCCTTTTCTTCAGCTTTGCTGCCTTTGGATATATTATTATTATCTCCAACGTTTTTAGTGCCTGCCATTTAAGAACCCTAATGAAATAGAAACGGAATTTAAGCTCTAAAAAAGGTGTCTAAGTCGATGAAAACTGCAGAAATAAATAGTGACAAAACCTAATAACCTCACGAATGTCAATTTGGTTCAGATTTCAGACAACTTCACGATCAAGTATGCCAAATTTTAGACAATAACAGTTGACGTGAATCTTAAGACACAACAGCAACAAGAAATAATTAAACACGTTTTATATCATTCCAACTGAGAAATCTCGGGTGCATATGTGTTGGATTGATGAGAGTTTAGAAATCGGATTTGATACACAAAGTTTATATAGAGAAGAGAATAATGCTAAACCTAATTTCCTAATATACAAATATATAATAATTTGTTACGGGTGAAGGTAAAATGGGATAATCCCGATCTAGGGAACCACCAAGGAACCGAAGAAAAGGGAAAACAGGTCTAGAAGGTGAAGGATCACCTCGAAGATACCTGGATTCGATGATGGATGATAGTGATGATGATCGATAGAGAGAAAGAGATTGAAGAAGATATTTGTTATTTGATTGATTGTTTCTCACAAATGGAGAAACGTTTACATATATTGTTTGCTAAACCAAACAAACAAACCGAACTACATAAGTAAAACCACTAAACCGGAAATTAAGAGAATTGGGAATTGAGAGTTTGGTTCAAGAGAATTAGGATATGATTATGATTATCCTGTAACATAATTATTGACAAATATATTTAATTAAAGATCTTTGACATTCTATATCCTTCTTTGTAACGCCGACCTTTGGAACATTGAGATTCTATATGGGCTTGTATAGTTAGAGATGAAGGCTATGAAGCCATAAGCAAAAAGAATGGCATGCTCGAGAATCTTCCAAGTCCTATCGGTGTATTTTGGATCAACCACGACTTCGTTGGTCCATCACTCTTAAGGTATATATACATTGAGATGTTCAGAAAAATAAATTGAAAATATATGATATAACAAGCATATAAAAAATATATATGGATTTGATTAGAAACTTAAATCTGAATTGAAAAGTGAAACCATACCAAACTCTATGTATTAGATTATGTCTCATTTTTTCATAAAACACACATATTTCGAAAGCCCATAAATGAAATTTTGCTTTTGCATCATTCAAACTTTTTATGCCCTAGAAGATAACTGAAATTCTTCTCAAAACCCTCTCTAGGAAACGGCATCCTAGCCACTTGCGCATTCAAACATCACATGACATTTAATTATTTTATTCTTAATATTAAATAAAATAAAATTGTGCATATGAGAAAAAGAAAAAATTTATATAGTTAACAAAATTATAAACTTTGGAATAGGCCCAAATTACTTGTGTATATATATGCTAGGGCAAATTGTTTAGGAGGCAGAGAAGTAGTCATGGGGAAAGCTCGTTTCTGCGATCGAATAAAGTGTTTCCAAACGAAGCTAAAGCCAAGTCCCTATGGTCGACATAAATGTAATAAATGTTTCAAGGTGCTTCAATATCGTTCAATGTTGGATAAATGTAACGATTGTTGTCGCTTTCTCGTAAGAATGGCTGTCTGAGAGACATGATAGTTTGAATGGGTCGGATCAGATTCAGGCCACGCTAGGTGACTCTGATCAATTGCATATTCAGGTTATTATAGAATTTACTTTCTTTTCTTATATATATATATATAT
>VBRH01000249.1:56835-70492 GCA_014578085.1 Cardamine resedifolia | reverse complement strand
AAAAAAAAAAAAAAAAAAACCTCTCGGATCATTTCAATGGCTGAGATTGTAGAAGACTCAAGTAAAGCCATGGAGATAGAAGGACTCGTTGATGACATGGACCGGTGCGTAGTGGAGGAGGTTGAGCTAACCGTTCCAAAAACCGACGATCCAACGTTACCGGTTCTCACATTTAGAATGTGGGCTTTAGGTCTTGGCTCATGTATCATACTCTCGGTCGTAAACCAGTTTTTCTGGTACAGAGAGATGCCGTTAAACATCACCGGAATCTCGGCTCAGATCGCTGTTGTGCCGCTAGGGCACTTGATGGCTCGAGTGCTTCCGACAAGGAAATATTTACAAGGGTCAAAGTGGGAGTTTAGTATGAATCCAGGTCCTTTTAATGTTAAGGAACATGTTATGATCACCATTTTTGCTAATTCGGGAGCAGGAACGGTTTATGCTACTCATATCATTAGTGCGATTAAGCTTTACTATAAGAGATCTCTTCCGTTTCTACCGGCTTTGCTCATTATGGTCACTACTCAGGTGACTAATTAATTTTTATATTGAGCATGCAAATCCCTTTTCTTTGATTTCTAAACAATTTTTTTACTTTTAACTCTGGTTAAGAATTTTACATTTCTATAATGCAGCTGTTTTTATTTGGGAATTAGTTATGTTTTTGATATTTCTTAAGCTGATATGCTTGAAATTTTTATTTGTTTATTCATTCAGTTTCTCTATATATTAGTACGTGTTTTTCTATTTCTCTAGAGAATATTACTTTTACCATAACAAAATTAATAGACATATAGAATGATACAATAGATAAATAGATAGAGAATTACTTTAACCATATAAGTATACTACACTAAAGAAAATTGTTTCTTTATTAGCTCTCAAGTTTTTAAAAATTTATAACTTCAGCTTTGTCCCCGGTAAAGGATATTATTGTTGGCGTTGGTTTGTCGTTTGTCGTGATTGGTTAGACTAAAACGTGATTACTTATATAGTTTTGAGTTGTTTTTTTTTTAAAGGTTGGACATTTGTTACTGTTTGGTGAGCTTTTTCTTACTTTTTTTACCTATGAAATTTCCTTGTAGTTTCTCGGATTTGGATGGGCTGGCCTATTCCGTAAACACCTTGTTGAGCCTGGTGAAATGTGGTGGCCAAGCAATCTAGTTCAAGTGTCTCTGTTCAGGTAATATATACTCTTAATTATCACACATTTGTAAGAAAATTCATCTTCATAATTACTCTTCAACTCTTAATTAACTTTACTAATCATTGCAGTACCTTGCATGAGAAGGAAAAGAAGAAAAAAGGAGGCATGACCCGGATCCAGTTCTTCATCATTGTCCTTGTGACCAGTTTCGCATACTACATTGTCCCCGGTTATCTTTTCACAATGATAACTTCCATCTCATGGGTCTGTTGGCTTAGTCCCAAATCGGTTTTGGTTAACCAACTCGGTTCAGGTGAAAATGGTCTTGGTATTGGCGCAATTGGTATGGATTGGGCTACAATAAGCTCTTACCTTGGTAGCCCACTCGCAAGTCCTTTATTCGCTACCGTTAATGTAGTTATCGGTTTTGTGGTGGTCATGTATGTCCTCACTCCGATTTGCTATTGGCTAAATCTTTACAATGCCAAAACATTTCCCATCATCTCAAGTGGGCTTTTCATGGGCAATGGCTCGTCCTATGATGTTTTGAGCATCATTGATAACAAGTTTCATGTCGACCGAGACATCTATGCAAAGACTGGTCCTATCCATATGAGCACATTCTTTGCGACTGTTACTTATGGTCTTGGGTTTGCTACTTTGTCCGCAACAATTGTCCATGTTTTACTTTTCAACGGAAGGTAACTAAACTCAACCAGTTCCTCACAATTACATTTTTACTTAATTTTTTTAGCTAACCAACCCATATAGTCTTTACAGCTTTGAGACCAGTCTTTGAAAATATATAGTTTTTAACTCATATCCTTGTAATTCCCTTGTAATTTCCAGAGATTTATGGAAGCAAACAAAAGGAGCTTTCAAAAAGAACAAGAAAATGGATTTACACACGAGAATCATGAAGAAAAACTATAGAGAAGTTCCCATGTGGTGGTTTTATGTGATCCTTGTACTCAACATTGCGCTCATTGTGTTCATCTCTGTGTACTACAATGCAACCGTGCAACTACCTTGGTGGGGAGTGTTACTAGCTTGTGCCATTGCTGTCTTCTTCACTCCACTTATCGGTGTTATCGCCGCCACTACTAATCAGGTAAATAAGTGGAGTGGTTTAACAAATTAGTCTTCTGAATTTTGTTGAAACGTAACTATTCATAACAAAATTACGAAAACACTTGCACATTCCTCTGGAAAAACCTAAAAAATAAATTAAGGAAAAAGTTTTGTTTTCCTATCAATATTCTTTTATAAATCATATTCCATTCATTATTGTCTCATTCATTATATATCATTTACTATTTAAGGCTAGAGCTCTTTTTTTTTTTGTAAGTGACAACTCTATTTTAACAAGGCTCCTATTTCTTTAGGTACCGGGTTTGAACGTCATCACGGAATATGTAATCGGATATCTATATCCAGAACGTCCGGTTGCGAACATGTGCTTCAAAGTGTATGGATACATCAGCATGTCTCAAGCTCTAACATTCATCCAAGACTTCAAACTCGGTCTCTACATGAAGATCCCTCCTAGAAGCATGTTCATGGCACAGGTTATTGCATCTTAATCCATCATTAATTATTTGTTAAAACGCGAATATAATTATTATATTCTAACACAATATTTTCAGGTGGTTGGGACGCTTGTGGCTGTGATAGTTTACACAGGAACTGCTTGGTGGTTAATGGTAGATATTCCTCATATATGTGACACAACTTTGCTTCCTCCAGGTAGCGAGTGGACATGTCCGCAGGACCGTGTCTTCTTCGATGCTTCTGTGATTTGGGGACTTGTGGGACCTCGTAGAATGTTTGGTGACTTAGGAGAATACTCAGCTATAAACTGGTTATTCCTCGTAGGTGCAATCGCTCCTTTCCTCGTCTGGTTTGCGGCCAAAGCGTTTCCAGCTAGTAAATGGATCTCAATGATCAATTTTCCAGTGATTTTAACAGCATCGTCCTTCATGCCACCCGCGACAGCGGTTAATTTATCGAGTTGGTGCATGGTGGCGTTTGTGTTTGGACACTTTTTGTTTAAGTACAAAAGAGAGTGGTGGACAAAGTATAACTACGTTTTGTCAGGCGGTTTAGACGCGGGAACTGCATTTATGACTATACTGATTTTTCTATCGCTTCAACGCAAAAGAATTGGATTGTTGTGGTGGGGAAACGCTGATGATAGCACAAATTGTAGCCTCGCATCTTGTCCTACCGCTAAAGGCATTATAATGCATGGATGTCCCGTTTTCTGATATTTATTAAGTAAAAAGCCTTTAGTTTTTCTTTTGGAATTAGTTGGTTTATCTTTCATTTTTATGTACATAACCCTACAACAATATGAATATTATATATATTTAGAATCATTTATCTAAAATATAAAAATAATTTGTGATGGTAATTCATTATTACCTACTGACCTAGATTATTTCTCAACAAATATATCCAAGATATTAGACCTTACTTTTCGTAATCGAAAAGGAAAACAGTATGGTTATAAAAAGTGGACTAAAAATATTTAAAGGTTTATAATCTGTAAGAGTTTTTTTAACTGAACTATGCTATGCATTTTCATTACCAAAATCAAAACCATTCCAAAATGAAAAGCGCGAGAATATGTTAGGATACAATTCAATAAAAAAAATTTGATACGAGTCAAAGAAGGAAAAAAATAAAATCATTAATTTTTTTTTATGTTTAGATGAAGATTTATGAGTTGTAAAACAAAGAGGTCAAAACTACATGAGGGATCTAGTTTGAAAGCATAAACTCGAGGAGAAATCCTTCAGTTAACTCATATTTAACTCACTTTTTTAATTCAATCTTTTCCAATCATTTATTGAAAACAATTGCTCTAGATATGCACATTGTCTTTAGTCGATTTTGAGAGAAAAACGTTCTCCTTAATCGGTCATGCAAAAATATTGTAATTCATTGAGAATGAAGTTTGATGTTTGGATATTGATGATTGCTTGGTTGATGATCCATGTTAGTCTGCTCAACGTCTTGCATGTTTGTTAACAAATCCATACTTGTCATATTTCATTAATCAAATTTTTATATAAGAAGTTATATTTCATATAATCAGTCTGTTGTACATGTAACATGCTTAAGTGTCCAGTGTCGCATGCGTTTTTCTGATTTTTTTTAATTATTATGGTGAAAATGAAGCAATCCTAAAGACCATATGATGACAAAACTATTCATTGAGACGCTGCCATACAAATTAAGTCCAATCTTATTTTGATATGACTTTATCTAAGTTCATTATTCTCTATTATATCTTTAATAAGAAAATTATTGTAATGTATATTTCTATGTAACGATAATCGAAGAATACTTTGCCATGGATGATAAATTCAACGCGCTGATTGACAACACTTTTGAAGATTTCTATGACTTCATTCCTCTTTTGCACTCCAAAGTAAATTTCATTTTTTGCATTCGGTGTCTCTAAAAATTATTTCAAATTATTAACCTCTCTCTTCAAACCATTTCGATAATAAATTCACTTTGCAAATACACATTATGGGCCTATGTTTTGGAGATTTGTTAAGAGATGAATCGACATAAATCATTCGGTTATTGCAAACAGCTGGAACATCTGAAAATCCAAAAGAATTAAGAGGCAAGAAAGAAATAATTCGTGGTTCTTGAGTTAAATTAAATGTCACTGATAATTTTTAAAACAAATGAAACTAATTCTTTAGCAAGGTAAGAAACAAAGTTTCTATTGTCCTATTTTATTAGTCGTGTGAAATAGATTAGAATATGTTGTTTATTTGCTAATGATTGCTATGTTGTGCAGATTTACTTTCAAATGTGTTGCGAGAAAGACCTTTTAACAGAGAAACATCTTTGTTACATCTCTTCCAAACTATGATAGAGGATCACGATCATATTGCGTTTTCATTGTTACCTCAATCCCCATAATTATTTCAAAGTTATGTCAATCATCTTTGAAACTATCAAAGTGAATCAAACTCACTTTTTCAATTCAATCTTTTCCAATCATTTCATTAAAAAAATATGGTCTAGATATGCACAAAGATATGAAATTAACTGATTTTGTTGAGTGTTCTCTAAAATACTCATTGATTGACACGTGGGAGTTAGTTTTCTCTCCTTTTTCTCAATGGACCGTAGTGTAACCAAAACAAACCAAATCAAATAAACTAAAACTTATAGGATTAACAAAAACAAACATATATCAAATTTTGGTTTATTTGATTTTGTTACACTATGATCGGTTTATGTTTGGTTCTTTTTTTTGTTGGTTTTAGTTTGCAAACAAATTTAAATTCGGTTTCGAATCGACTTTGATTGTTGATAGCGGTGATTCTCCTTATTGACTCTCTCGTCAGTCGTCATCTTTGTGAGTCCTTGAATCAAATATTAAGATTATTTTACCATTAATCAAAAAATTAATATTCTCTTACCAATATTTAAGATTCTCTTATGCCGTTGTCTTTATCGTTTATTTCATCATTGGGCACAAATAAATCTGATGATTTTTTTTCTTTTTTGAAAACGAAGCGAAAAAGTTTCCTTACCAAAACCAAATGAAACATTTCTTAATTCTAATCCATAAAATTCAGAAAATAAGTTTCCATAATATTGTTTAATTTACAGTCAATAGTAATCTTTAACAAACATAAAAAGCCTGATTTGGTTGTGAATCTGTAGTATTCCTTTTATGGAATATCAATAAAAGGTATGATATCAAAATTAAGAAAAATAAGATTTATTCATATATTCTACCATATTTGTGCACAGGAAAGAAAATAAAATCCAACCTGACTCTGAATCTCAAAATCAAAACACACAACACAACCTAAGGAAGAAAACACTTCTGTCTGTGAGTATACTTTTTGTTATTTCCTCTGTGTATTTGCATATTTACTTGAGAATCTTAAGAAGGATTACATAAACACAATCACTCAAACACATAAAAATCAATAATCCTCTATTGTTGAGTAACAATGAGAGAGATCATAGCGACAAGATCGGAGTCGGAGTCATCGTATTCTTACGCCGACGATGAGATAAGTATAGTTCCACAAGTGGAACTAACCGTGCCCAAAACCGACGATCCAACCTTACCAACGGTTACATTTAGGATGTGGGTTCTTGGCATAACCGCTTGTGTTCTCTTGTCATTTCTTAACCAGTTTTTCTGGTACAGAACCAATCCTTTGACCATCTCCTCTGTTTCGGCTCAGATTGCTGTTGTTCCCATTGGTCATTTGATGGCTAGGGTTCTTCCAACAAGGAGATTCTTCGAAGGAACGAAGTGGTCTTTCACTATGAATCCTGGTCCGTTTAGTACCAAAGAACATGTTCTTATAACGGTATTCGCCAATTCTGGCTCTGGCGCTGTTTACGCTAGTCATATTCTTAGTGCTGTGAAGCTTTTCTACAAGAGGAAGCTTGATTTCTTGCCTGCTTTGCTCGTTATGATCACATCTCAGGTAAAATTTATATCTTTTCATTGTAATTGAGTTTCTAGGTTTAGGGATTTATTAAAACTGAGAGCTTTTACTCTATTTCTTGGGTTACAAGGTTTTGGGATTTGGTTGGGCTGGTTTGTATAGGAAACATTTAGTTGAGCCTGGTGAGATGTGGTGGCCTAGCAATCTCGTTCAAGTGTCTCTCTTCAGGTAACATGTTTCTTCTAATATTACTCTGATGTTTTTTAACTAAGCATTTTGAACAAAAACAAAAAAAATCGATTGTTTTTATTATACACAGAGCATTGCATGAGAAAGAGAAGAAATCAAAATGGGGAATTAGTCGTAACAAGTTCTTCGTCATCACACTCATCACTAGCTTCTCCTATTTTCTTCTCCCCGGTTATCTCTTCACACTCTTAACCACCGTCTCTTGGTTATGTTGGATTAGCCCTAAATCAGTTCTAGTAAACCAAATCGGTTCAGGGTCAGCTGGTCTTGGTATTGGTTCCTTCGGTCTAGACTGGTCAACCATCGCATCATACCTTGGAAGCCCACTCGCTAGCCCATTCTTTGCTACTGCAAATATAGCGGTCGGGTTCTTTCTTGTGATGTACGTAATCACACCTCTCTGTTACTATCTAGATTTCTACAATGCCAAAACCTTCCCAATCTACTCCGGTAAACTCTTTGTAGCCAGCGGACAAGAATACAACATCACAAGCATCATCAATGCCGATTTCCGCCTTGATCACAAGGCTTACGCAGAGACCGGACCAATCCACATGAGTACTTTCTTTGCCGTGACCTATGGACTCGGTTTCGCGACTTTGGCTGCTAGTGTTGTCCATGTCCTGCTCTTTAACGGCAAAGATCTTTGGACTCAAACCAAAGGAGCGTTCCAAAAGAACAAGAAAATGGATATACATACAAAGATCATGAAGAGGAATTACAAAGAAGTTCCTCTCTGGTGGTTCCTTTCGATTTTCGTGGTGAATCTTGTAGTTATTGTCTTCATATGTTTTTACTATAAGACACAGATTCAACTTCCATGGTGGGGAGCTTTCTTGGCTTGTTTGATAGCTATCTTCTTCACTCCTCTTGTTGGTGTGATCATGGCTACTACTAACCAGGTTAGAAGAGAGATTCAACAGCTTATTATAACTTTGGATAAAAAAAACTGGTTATGACTAAACCGGATTTCTCTTTTTATATTGTAGGCTCCGGGTTTGAACATTATCACAGAATACATAATTGGGTATGCATATCCAGAGAGACCTGTTGCTAACATATGCTTCAAGACTTACGGATACATAAGCATGTCACAATCTTTGACTTTCCTCGCTGATTTGAAGCTTGGAACTTACATGAAGATCCCACCAAGAACCATGTTTATGGCTCAGGCTAGTCTTAATATTTCCCACATACAATCTTCTCTTCTTAGTTCTTACTAATTTGTCACATCAATCTCTTAAAAACATAACATTTGAAAATTAGTTTTTGATGTTGTTGTTTTTACAGGTTGTGGGAACTTTAGTAGCAGTTTTCGTTTACGCACTCACAGCTTGGTGGCTAATGGCTGAAATCACAAATCTATGTGACACTTCTCTGCTTCCACCAGGAAGTCAATGGACATGCCCAGTTGATCGAGTCTTCTTCGATGCATCTGTAGTTTGGGGACTTGTAGGACCAAGAAGAATGTTTGGTAATCTTGGAGAATACTCAAACATAAACTGGTTCTTCCTAGGAGGTGCAATAGCTCCAGCATTAGTCTACTTAGCCACAAGACTCTTCCCAAAGAAGAAATGGATCTCAAACATTCACATCCCTGTTCTGATTGGAGCAACAACTATAATGCCACCAGCTTCTGCAGTTAACTTCACAAGCTGGCTAGTAATGGCGATTGTGTTTGGACATTTCGTGTTTAAGTACAGAAGAGAATGGTGGCAGAGATATAACTATGTTTTGTCTGGAGGAATGGATGCAGGAACTGGATTTATGTCAGTGCTTTTGTTTCTGATGTTGCAACGTAGTGAGATTGCGATTGATTGGTGGGGAAATTCTGGTGAAGGTTGTTCTGTTGCTAAATGTCCAACTGCTAAAGGTGTTATTGTTCATGGTTGTCCTGTTTTCTAAACTAAGATTGGTGTTTTTAGAGCAGCTTAGTTACTGTATTCCTTATGTTAGTAATCTGTTTCATATGTTTGTGTATTGTTTGTTTTCTATAAATAAAGCTGCTTCTTCTTTAGTGTGGTGCTTCGAGCTCATCATAGTTGGCTTTTACAGTATCCATATAATGTAATTATGAATCATTTTAAAACTGGGAACAAAAGCAAGTAAATTATCACAAGAATCCAAACAAAGCAAACCACATTTTTGGTCTTTGAACAAACTACAAATATGATTTTAATTTCATTACTACAAATCCCAACCAATTTGCATACAAAAAGTTTTAAAGAAATATGCTTTAATCCTTCTACAAAGGGTATGTATATAAATATCATTTTGCTAAATTTTTTTTTGCTGCCTTTCTCTATTACAGTATAACCTCTATAAATTAATACTCGATAAATTAATAACCTCTCTAAATTAAAAAATTATTTGGGTCCCGAATTGTGCTAGTGTAAAAATTGACACAATTCGATAAAGTAATAAGATAATATTTTTTTTTTGAAACCCCAATATAAATATATGGTCTCATTAATAACATAAAGTAATAATCATATAAAACTATAAAATATAACTAAGATAATTTAGTGAAATATGACTCTACTGATATTTTTATTCATAAATTTACATTTTTGTATAATTCATCTATAATATTTCATACTACATAAAAAATATATGATATTATATTCTCAAATTACATCAAAAATTTATTAAAATTGCATATACGATAATTGTTTCTTAACATGTAACTGCCGCTAAAAATATTAAAATATTATTTTCAATTTTTTTGTTATTTTGTAATCTTCAGGGTATGATACCTTATAGAGTCTAGGAAAACTGTTGCTTTATGGCTAGCTTGTGCCAAGGATCAAACCTTAAAGTCGAGAAACTTAGCCGAGAGTGGATCACAAGTCCTTCTACGTAAGTAGGGCTCTGTTTCAGGTCTTGACGTTGGCCTGATTAAAAAAGTTTTTTAAATATGAACTGTATTTTGAAATTATACAAATCTCTCTATAAATTAATAATTATTCATTTATCGATTCATTAATAATCTTTCTAAATTAATAAAATCTTTCGGTCCCAATATTATTAATTTATAGAAGTTTTAATGTATTTTACTAAAATGTGTTTTTTTCTGATAGCACCACAAGACAACAAGTCTTCTCTTTCCAAAGTTGACATTACTTCTTTTCGTGAACGCGCTATGGAGTTATTTAATCAACACTTTATAGTTTCATTGATGAAGCTTGTTGTAATAGGAGAAGGTAACACTTTCCATTTGATATTATAAATTTTACATTCTTTTATATTCAATTTTACATATTATATATTTTTGCATAGACATTTGATGTTCTTGAAACTTGGGTAAAGATGTTTTTTTAGTGACCTCAATAAATGATATCATGCCTACTCAACATATATTCATGCAAAGAATATTTGGAATTCAAATGTTTCATATATTTTTAAATTTGTTGAGAATTCCCATCCAACTATTATCTCAAGGTGAAACATTTTGTTTGTTCTTTCATTGTCTAATTCAATCATTGTTTTTACTATTAACTAGCTATAAAAAATGACTGAATTAGACAATGAAAGAATAAGAGAATGTTTCACCTTGAGATAGAAGTTGGATTCGACAATTCTCTGGTCTTATTTTAAAATATGTGGCGGATAAGGGAGGTATCATCCATGAAATATAGATGCGTTGAGAATTCTTAACAGATTCAAGAATGTATGAAACATTCGAGTTCCAAATATTTCTTGTAGGAATACATGTTGAGTATGCATGATATCCTTTTTTGAGTTCGCTAAAAAACCTCTGTACCCAAGCTTCAAAAATATCAAATGTCTCTGCAAAAATAGATAATATGTGAGATTGAATATAAGAGAATGTAAAATTTATAATATCAAATGGAAAATATTACCTTCTCTTATTACAACAAACTTCATACATGAAGCTGCGAAGTGTTGATTAAATAACTCCATAGCGTAAATATCAAGAACAATGGTGAACATTCGCCCTACCGACACGCATGTATAGGAGCAAAGATCATGCGTCATTAAATGTTATGAGAGATATGCTTATAGACGTTTTGTAGTTGTTAATCATACCCAAAGGAATTAAGAGTCAAGAAAAAACTAACTTCTGGTTCTCCATTTAAAATAAATGTCAGGTCTAAGAATGAGAATGGAATTAATTCCTTAGCACAGGTAAGAGACCGTTTCAATTGCATATTTTATTAATCATGAGTGAAAAAGATTAGTAAAACTCTTCAAATATATTATAAAGATAAGCTATTCCATCAGCTAAGGTTAGTTCCAATACCCCTTTCTAACTAGTTTCTAAATTTTATCACAAGAATCCAAACAAAGCAAACAACATTTTTGGGTCGTTGAACAAACTACAAATATGATATAACTTCAACACTAAAAATCCCAACCAATTTGCAAACAGAGTTTTAAAGAAAAAGGCTTTACAAAGTTGTGAAAAATCATTTCTCTGTTACTCTTTTTGTAAGAACATCAAGATGTTTCCTCCTTGAGCCTGTACAAGGTGATTTCTTGCTGCTTGAAGTACCGGCGATCCTCTTCATCCACCAGCACAAGATTCAGGTAATACTTTACACTGAATTTGTTGTTTATGTTCTTATACGTTGGTGTCAGATCGTATGGTGTCAAGAACACTCTTACAGGTATCGATTCGCCTGAAACAATGGTCTCAATACTTGGTTACAAAAGGTTCGAATGAATTTTCTAACATATGATTGAAATATATGGGGCATATATATTACCTCTAACTGGAGCACCATCCATTAACTCAAATTTGGCTAGTGTTTCTGTCTCGACGTGAGTATTAGCTCCTGCTCCTGTTGATTCTCGCCGTCTGATCTCGAGATCCATATTCTTTATCTTGATTCTCACCAGAAGAAAGTATATTTTCCCAAGGATAACATCTTTTAGGTGATACCTGCATACAGAGCATAAGGATTTAGCTGTTGTTTTTAGTTTTCCTTATGACTGAGGCTAAAATTATGAAAATCAATTTATCTTACTTGCTTTTATTGTACTCAAACTCAATATGCAAGCAGTCCTCGATTCCAACTTCCATCTGTACAAAAGGGTAAGGGACCAACAAAATTAAGCATATCTAATGCTAATAATGAAATGAAATATCAAAAGGTCAGATCTCTCTAAAACGAAAAACTTGGATCATATTAGAACTCACCTTAATGCTGTTATTGATTGGAGGAGGCGGAACATAGTTACGAACCTGAAAACCCATAAAAACAAAAGCTAAGTTTATCTTAAATATACATAACGTCACAAAATCATGCGCATAAGCAAAGAAAAAATACCACAAAGTCTTGGTATTCCACAATGCTTCCAGCGTAGCCACGTGTAACTGTTACTTTGAGGACATACCTGAAGAAAACAGAAACATAGATAATGTACTACAATATGCAAAATTAGGAACTTAAAAATTGTTTACAAATCTGATGCCGAAGAATCATATAATATACCTTAGGCGCACATTCACACCGTTGTATGTCTCATGTGGCATTTCAACAGTCGAAAATTCAAAAGGGTATGACTTTCTTTCATATATTTCTCCAGGTACATCAAGCTCACGCACTAGAAATTAGAAACAGGAAAGATAGTTGGATCAATCCGTTACTATATAACTAAGAAGCTACTGAACAAAAAACCATAACCATGTCATAATCGAACCCTAAGTTTTGACTCACCCAATGAAGTGAAGTCATAAAAGTTTCCTCTGTCAAAGTACATTTCTATCCAAGAAAAAAAAGAAAACACAAATGTCATCAATAAGCATATAAACATGAGTTAGAAACCAAATAACAAACCCAACATAATTCACACCTATTTGACCAAGAAGCTCAACTTTTACACCATTATGCTCCACCTTTTTCCCTTGATATGGTTCAATGCTAATCTGAGAGAGAGAGAAAAGTTAATTGAAAAACTAAGTTTAAGCAATTCCATAAACCTCCTGATGACTAGAGATCACACAACAAAAGCAAAGTACCTTCCCAGAAATAGTTTCTTGACTCTGAAAAAGTGGATTCATAACTGTTTGCCCATTATCTTTCTTAATGGGTACCTAAAGCAAACAGAGATCAAGGAGAATACAATAAGAAAGCCTATTACTTAAGTGGAGGAACAAAACAATAAATCCGTAAGAGAAGATAAACCTAAAGAAAGAAGTGTACATGTTTACGATTTTTCCCATCAGTAAATGTGATTGAAATATTACAAGCCGGCTTGAAAGCTCCAAGAAGATAATTCTGTGATATAAAATCCCAAAAAAGGGTATAAACTTTAGTACAATTTTAGGTTAACAGAAGCTGCCATTAGAGAAACAAAGACACCAACTATAACAAGCACTTACCATGATCAGAAAGATTCAAATCCCAATCACAATAATAACCTGTTTTCAGAGTACAAGAAACCAACAAATGGAACAAAATTAGTTGCATTTCCAACTTGAAACACCAAAAAGGTTTGGTTTTTACTTTCTAAGCTAGAGCTGATTCAAATTCGAGCTCACGATTCAGTTAGGATCACCGAGATATAGAAATAAACGATAATCTCAATCTATGAAAAAGTAATCAAACAAAGCCAGAAAAAAAAGACCAAATCACATGCTAATGCTTCAACGAATGAGAACAAGACTTGATCGAGATCAAACTGAGATCTACAAAGTTAGATTCGTTTGAACAACTAGAAAATTAGGCACCTTCTGAGGTGAAATCAAGGGCTTATTTCAATCGGAGAGAGCCAGAGAAGAATCGATCAAATCGACGAAGATTCTGACAGTTGGGTTCGAGACGATCGACAGAGTCACGGAAGAAGAAAA
>VBRH01000249.1:40240-54242 GCA_014578085.1 Cardamine resedifolia | reverse complement strand
ATTATACGATTTAAAATTAGACCATTATATGTTTCGATATATGGCTGCAAGATAATCAAAAATTGTAGAATACTGCGGCAAAGTCGTTCTTTGTGGTTTGACATGTTAGGAGTAAAGCTCTCTACCTTTCATATGGTGCACATATTATGTAAATTAGTCAATCGAGGACATGATTATTACAGAAAAAGTGACACATCGTTTAATTGTTCGTGAAACCATTTATCATAATCTTATATATTAAGTAGATTTAATTGTTCGTGAAACCATTTATCATAATCTTATATATTAAGTAGATTTAATGGATTGACCATCATTTGTTATGGTAATCGATCAAATATTTCTGATAATGATATTAGAGATGACAAAAAAAAACACCACCTATTTCTTTACTATGTATACAATTTTTTTTTAACTTAGGTTAACAAAATTTAAAAAAAACATCTTTAACTCTGTAATTAATTTACTTCGATCATGATAGCAATGAAAATTTTGACTAGGTTTAGTAAATTATTTATTCTTTTATAATATCATTCTATTAGATAGTGTGGTTTACCCACATTAGATATGGCTGCAAGATAATAAAAAATTATAGAATACTGCGGCAAAGTCGTTCTTTGTGGTTTGACATGTTAGGAGTAAAGCTCTCTACCGTTCATATGGTGCACATATTATGTAAATTCGTCAATCGAGGACATGATTATTACAGAAAAAGTGACACATCGTTTAATTGTTCGTGAAACCATTTATCATAATCTTATATACTAAGTAGATTTAATGGATTGACCATCATTTGTTATGGTAATCGATCAAATATTTCTGATTGATATTAGAGATGACAAAAAGAAAACACCGCCTATTTCTTTACTATGTATACAATTTTTTTTAATTTTGTTTTTTTTTAACTTAGGTTAACAAAATTAAAAAAAAAACATCTTTAACTCTGTAATTAATTTACTTCGATCATGATAGCAATGAAAATTTTGACTAGGTTTAGTAAATTATTTATTCTTTTATAATATTATTCTATTAGATAGTGTGGTTTATCCACATTAGATTTTGGTTTAGATATAGCCGGTTTGTACCAGATATATGATAATTACATATAAAATCTCTTGTATTGCTTCATTTGTAGTTAACAGAAATAGAAATTAGTTCTAAAATCTTCTTCGCTCTCTCGAGATGATCTTTATCTTCTTCGATAGAGTAAATATTGTTTCATTTTAGATTCATTATTTCTAACACATTCGCTATTTTATTTGTTAAATGACAAATTTTATATACAAATATATTATTTTAAAAACTTTTGTCCAAAAATATGTTTAGCATGATAAAACTTTCCTCATACAAGAAGCAGGTGGCGCGACATGACGAGGTAGAGAATAAAAAAACTTTTGATATTTAACAATTTTTATCTTTTTTTTGGCATCTGCAAAATATATTATTAAGATTTGAGCTACAACTCTAGCTACAACTCCGACGATTAACACAATAATCCCAAATAAAATTAATCCGACAAACAACAATTTTTCGGAGATCAAACCCTATTAAAGAGAGACAAAATACTACGAAAACTATCATGACAAATCATCAAAACGAATTAGGGTTCAAATACCCTTTTGATATTTAGTTTCTTCTTTTCTTTGAGGAAAGGCATGATAGTTTTTTATGATAGATAAAATGTTAAATGAAAAGGATCAAATACCCTTTTGATAATTTATTTGTTATTTGTTAACTTATACGTTAAGTATTTATTTAAAATGATGATTTAGTTGTATGGTAACATAACTAATCTAAAAGTATTGTAACATAGCTAAAATATAATTCTATATTTTGTTATTTGTGAATCATATTTTGCTAACAAAATTATTAATATGTTATTTATTTATTTAGAATTATATAAATTATTATTATAATAAAATAACTTTTATCATAATATATAAAAAATATTAACGAGATAAACAATTTACTAACGACAATATTTAACCATTAACAAATTGATATATATATATATATATTACGTTAATAAAATAACTAACCATGTAAAGTAGATTTTATCTCTCTAAATATTTAATTGTTAACAGAATAACTAACCGTTAACATTATTATTGGGGTATTTTGGTCCAAAAATTTATGAGAGGAAAAATAATTAATTAATGAAAAACTATTACCATTTTTAAAAAATTTCAATTATGTATTGGTATTGACCTTTGTTCTAAAAATCCACGCCTAACTCCGATTACTCTCTGTCTAATCGCTAAGTCCACCCTATCCTCCACGATTAATGACTAATCCCTTGAAGAAATCAGTTATCTGATTACTCTCCGCCTAATCCGATTACTCCCCGCCTAATCAGATTACTCTCTGTCTAATCTTGCATATCCCGATTATTTTTAGGTTGTAAGTATAAAACAATTTTTTTTTGTTATTCAGACATTTAGATTAGGAGTTTGTGATGCTCTACAAAAACTTATGTTTAAAATTTTAATAAAAATCACAAACTTATGTCTTAAAAATATGTTTTCATGTGTTTACTGCAATTTTAAAAACAAATTATATAAAAGTTTAATGATAATGGATTAATATATTTTTAAAACATTAAAATAGTCTTAAAACAAATCTCCAATTAATCCCGTATAATATCCAATTATTTGATTAGGCGCTAGGCCCTCTACTACCGCCCGACTAGCGTCTAACGAATTCTTAAAGTTTGGTATTGGCTGCAATTTATCTTTTCTTTACACCATCCAATATTATCTTTTAAGCTTCCCAAATGAATAAATCATCGAATACTAAAGTCTAAAGCGCGATCAATCAATGATTATCAGAAATGGTTCTGTTTTGGGAATCAATCACACGTGGCTGGCGCGTTAGACAAACGCAAATCTAAAGACCACGTGAGATCAACAACAAGTGCGGCTGTGAACACTACACAAACTTAACTAAAATAGATTATTTTTTTTGAGAAAATTGATGAGATGGAGTTATAAATCGAAACTGAAATTTAATTATGAAAATATTTATAGATATCTATCATTTCTCTTTAGTTTTGAATATATAGTTTTTATAACTAAATCTCGATCCGAGTTTGTAATCTTTATTCGGTTTTTGTTTTTGTGTTTGAAAAACTTGATTTTTTGTTGAAAAGATATATAAATTACTTTATCAGTGAAAACAATTCTATGAAAAAGAAAAATTTCATGTACTTTATATTTCGTTTGTTATGAACTAATCACATGTTTTATACCATTTTGTTCTCTGTCGCTGTTCGAACGCTAAAACTTTGAGGAAAAAAAGAAAGCACAAAGCCTTCCACTTGTCATTTGTCACTTTCTTTTTGGTTTCTAATACTCCATTTTTATGCTTTATTCCAAACCCAACACGTAGTTGTGATACATTACTATCCACTAGCTAAGAATATTAACAATGTTGACGAGAGACGACTATACGACTTTTGAGAAATACGATTTTAATCTCAATGGAAAATAACGGATAGGATCCATGATTTTAGGTAACGTATTTAGACCTAACTCCAATATGTCTTACAACTTTTTTTAGTTTGGTAGTGGAATCTCAGAGCTATGTTTATCTTGACCCCAAACATGAATTTGAATATAACACTATGAACATGAGGTTTAAATAATGCCGTTAAACTAGAATCCGTTCATGGAGTTAAAATATAGAATTATTTGTAGGGTATAAGAGATACACACGCAATCTTCTAATATGTTTATAATAATATCAACGGAATATGGTTTAGGAGAAATTTTTAATTATATTTTTCTGATACTTTTTAAAAATTATTTTAATTATTTTTTGTTAAATTTTAAAATATAAATCGATAAAATATGGCAAATATAGAAATGCTATAATTAAAGCTATAGATGATATGGACGGAAATGGGACATGTATGGATAATGAATGACGAAAATACTTTTGTCATATGATGATTAAATAAATCGAACAAGTTGATAGATCTGTATATTATATATTTTCAAATTTCTTGATGCTATAGAGTTTTTGGAAGAAAAAAAAGTAGTGTAGTGGTCCTCATTTTCTTACACCATTTACTAAGGAAAATGGTAAATTCAAACCTCTTATAATGACAATATATAGAGAGACAAATGAAAATGAAATGTTCTCTTCTTCAATAATTGACCTGTGAGAAAAGACCGTATAAAAAAAATAAAGAAAATAACTGAAAGTACTAACTTATATTTAATCCTCTTTGTTTGGTGTGTATCGTCGTTTGACATAAAGTTAACTATAATACGAACGTCGTTTGACATAAAATTAACTATAATACGAACGTGGACGTCCAATATCCCCAAGAGGCCAAGAAAAAACTTGGGTAGACTTAAAAGAGTCAACTGATCAAACATGAACTAAAATTGGGTAAGATCATATTTTTCAATCATCAGAAGTGATCTATCGAGGTCTAGCTATGAAGATAGACATGGTCAGGGTGAGAAGCTTAGGGCTTAACTAGTGAAAACAATGTTTAGTCGAACCACGAAATCTTGAAATAGATTATCGAGTAGTATGCTTGTTATTGCGTTCTCACATGCTTTTTTTTGTTTTGATAAAACATTCTCACATGTCTTTAAATATAAATGTTAAAAATATATAATATTTGGATTCAGTAGCCATAGATGGTGTGAGAAAAGTCGGCATGATTATTCAAAGCATATAATGGATGGGAAAAAAATTGAACGTACATCAGGTTCATCAAACAATCAAATATTTTGTCTCTTTCTAAAGTCGCATTTGGCTGAATGTAAGAAAATCACCGTTCAAAATTTTAATTATGTTCTTTTAATTGTGTTTATTGTTTGAACATATAGAAATCACTATAACAAAATTAGTTAACCATTTACATATTTTAGTTGATGGTCGTTGATATACTAAGTTATCGCTGCAAACTCTGGTTTACCCCAACATTTATCACTTATCTGACTATCGTTGAGAAGTTTTTGGATATCAAACGAACCCCAAAAATATTATTATATTGATTCATCCATCCCTAAGAAATTGCCAAACTAGTTATTAGAAAACAGCTTTAACTATAAGTCTATAACCTTGGTTTTATTTATTGTTTTTTCTAAGGGTTTGGTTTGATTTATTTATTGTTCTAAGCAACATATGACTTATTTAAAATTAGTTGAGTGAAGATCATTTTATAAAAAACGAGACAAGGGATCCAATGACTTCGAAAAAATTGAACGAGAAGCCGTATGATGGGAAAACCTCAGGTACGGTTCTGTAAAGGTTGAATAAAAAAAGAAAAAAAAACAAGTGAATTAATCAAGGCAGAGCTAGTGACGACCAATTTTAATTTTAAATAACTTCACCTAAAAGCTTAAATAATTTTTCTTAAAACTTTATTGGTCATCACGTGTGTGTATACCACACCAAACTCCAAATTCCTCTTCAAAAACCCTTTTCATATGGAGTACACATTTGACGTTTATCCCCCAAAAAGGTACACAAAATACGTGAATTAATATAATTTTAAAACAAGTAGAGATACAAAAGAATAGTTCCCACAAAGGAGAGTTGTATCATTCTCTTTTTCTTCTCCGCTGTGCCAGTAATATCTCCTTAGAATACCATGACACGCAATAAGATTCGATCCTGTATGCCCAGAGAATGATATACAGGATCATGACAAGCAAACTAATAGGAGACGTACGTCCGAAAGTTATATCATCTAATGGTTTGATAATTTATGAGTTGTAGACTATTAATAACGTTTAAGTTATGCACATCAAACTATATTCATATCATTGTACAAAGGAATCATTGTTTTTGAAAACCAAGAAAAAAAAAAATCTTTGTTAACAAAACCAAACTTTCACGTATACTATATATATTAAAATGTAGATTCCGATGATAATAATTATGCAGTATGATCCTCCTCAAAGTTCTTGATAATATCGCCAAGGCTGGCCACTATAAACTACAAAAGAAAAAGAAAAAAAATAAAGTTGAAATCCATTAATTTGCTATAGATTTTCTACTAAAAAAAGTTTAATAGAGCCTCCAGGCTCCAGCATTTCTTATAGCTTGAGTCCCCTTTTAGTTTGAGGGTCGGCCTTGGATGCCCAGATAATTAACTTTCAAATGCAATTAGAAATTAACATGTCAATCAAGCAGTTAGGTCGTAACATCCCATAATTATGATGGTGAGTTTTTTTTGTTACGGATATTTGTGTTTGCTTGCTTGAGAACTAGAAAATGCGATTAAGATTAATATGAATCACTTATGGGACTATAGAATGCAAACGAAAATGATTGTTTTGAATGAAAGTATGGTGTTACAGTAATGATATGGTTAATTAAGTGGAAAGAAATGAGTGTATGTAAAATCGATTTTCCAATATCAGACAGTTTTGTGATTTTGTTAGTATATTAAAACTGAAAATTTTAATGTCAAGAAAATTAATCAGGGATTTTAATATGGATAAAAGCAAAGTTGATAAGTGTTTTTTTTTTTTTCCCTTTGCTTGTTGGCTAAAAAATGTTAATTATATGTGCACAAACTTGATTTCGGACAGAATAGATAAAGAATTCTAAAAGTAAATCCTTAGTTAATATTTTATATTTTTATAACTAGATAAATTTAAATTTTCTTAGTATATTTATTTGTAGGGCCATCTACCCCACTTGTTAAATAAGCAGCCTTTCCTTTTATATAGATCTAAATGCTTACTTAACATTAGTTTAGTGAAGCACGATGTAAGAAATCCCATATATACTAACACTTGTTAAATAAGCAGCCTTTCATTTTCTTTCTTTTTTTGTTCTTCATAAAAAAAAAAAGTCCCATATATATGTGAAAGAAGTAAAATACTTTACAATTACTGTAACACGTTCACTTCATAACTACCAAGTGGTACTAAAAACTGATGAAATAACTATTTCGATAATCACTACTGCCTATGCCTAATCTATAGAGCACTATATATTGCAATTTAAATACCACTATTTCAAATAAAATAAGTTAAAACATAATACTCCATTAACAGCTGTACATTAACTACCCAAATGAAGTCAACATTACAACTAAACTCAAGTCAATATATGTGAACATAATATTGATAAGTGATAACCAACGGCTGTTACATACGTTATCCAACGCTATCGACTAATGCATTAAATTCTAAAATGTTATGACGAATTAAATTAGTTGGGAACGATCTTATATTAAATCTAAATCAAGTCTTACTTTTCAAAATGCAGATTCAGTCATATGTCCTTGAAAACTAATGCGCAGATAACTATTAAATAACACACACACACACAAACTAAGGCTTAATTGGTCATAATTATATCGGGCGTACCAAGTTTGCCAAGAAACGTCCGAATATAGTTCATGAAATTCGATGTGTAGACGAAAACGAATCAAAAGTTGAACTTGTTGTTTACTTAACTTTTCAATTTCTTTTTGGGTTTGGTATGTTTGTGACCACATGCGTGTGATATAGTTGACATTTACCAATTTATTGCTTGACTACGTAAGGGAATAAAGTAAAATTTATATAATATAATATTCAAATGTAACATGCATTTAGGGAGTTGTGTTTTTTGTTTTGTTAAAAAAAAAAAAACCTTTTTACAAATTTAATCACGTGGTCAAGAAAAATAAAATAGTTATGCATAAAGTCTTAAAGATATGTCATAATCTTGTTTATAAAGACAGCCACATGAACCCGTGATCTCGATTTACACATATAAATCAAACTTTCTCAGTCAAATAAAGAATAAAATTTATCCCAACTTTTCAGTTTCACATGAATGCCAATATGCCACCAGATTTATCTAGTTAATTAAACCTGTAATTTTTTTTAAAGGTAAGCGTGATTGAATGTTTGTGCCTATTTTTTTGCTAAAAGAGCTTGAGCACGAAGAGTTATGTTTTGTTTGTAAGTTCTCTGTATCTTGAAAACTTAATAGAAATTAGTTTTTTTTTTAATTGATTGTACGTTAATACACTAAAGAATTTCTTATAACTATAAAAAACAACATTTTTGGTAAACTGATTTATCAAGACATAAATAATAATAAACAATCCGTAGGATACTCTGCTCTCACCCAAGAGACTCTGGTTTGAGTCCCAGAGACAAAACTTTTTTCTATTTTAAGTTATACTTTGCATTTTCTGTTTTTAACCAAAAAAAAAAAGACATATATAATAAAATTAAAAAAAATAGAAACATATCTTTAAAAATAGAAATGCATTCATAATTGATATCTAAATCTGACAAAATAAAATAAAATTATATCTAAGTCAATTATAAATAATTTCAACTGATATTTGTCTTCTCCTTTTTTGTCCTTTCACAGACAAACCCACATAATCTAATGGTTGAAAAGTCATGCGTTTGAAAACCTTACAAAGTTTGATTTTTTTTTTTGTATGTGACATTTATATAGCCCATAAATAATATAATTTCTTAATGACATAGATCAAGGTTATATGGGCTAAATTAATAATTCTCTCCTATCTTTTTTTTTGTATGTTAACTTTAAAAAAGGTTACTCCAATTAGTCCCTTATGTTGACATCAACAATTATCCGTAATTATGAATGATTATTGTACTACATAACCCCAAAAATCCTTTTTTTTTTTATGTTTTCCTTCTTGTGTAGTACTGATGTCAACGTGCGGTACATTATCAAACCCATGGTCCCTCTTCTTGGTTTTGAGCTTTCCTTCTTCATCTCTGCTTCTATATAAATTTGAATAGTCATCAAATTCCATTTTTAAAAAATCGACTACTTCCATTTTTGGCTATTATTTAGTCTTCGTTCCGTGTGTAAGCATTTAATGTTTTGGTCTACTAATTTCTTTTATCTCTTTGGGAAGTGGGGCAGTGTAGTCTTCATGTGTATCTGTTTCATCAATAAGTTCATTCTCTTGTTTTTTTTTCTTACGTTTAGAGATTGAACTGTTTTAATTTCAGAATAAAAAGAGTTTTAATCAAAAACTCATCTTGTTGCTGTTGTAGATTCTTGAGTATAATTCTGTAATTGCCTTTTTTTATTTTTTAAATTAGATCTCTGAGCAAAAGAGATCATTTTTGCGTCATTTGATTTGATTCTATGGTTTAACTTTACAAATTATGCAATAGATTAAAATAATAATCTCTAGCTTTGCTTTTTCTTTTGGCTAAGTAACTGTTTCTTCTCTTCAGTTGAATAGCTTGGTCGTGTAAAGCAAGAAAAAGTTCTAGACTCTATTCAAAATTCCCAGAATCGGATTGATCCAAAAGAGGTAGCCTTTTTTTGTTCTTGTCAATTTCAATGAAAAAGTAATTAGCTTTTTAATTGATATTAAGAATCTGTCTTTTGGGCTTTTTTTCTTTTCTTTTCTTTTTCAAGAATTGCAAAAAAAAAAAACAAAAATCAAGAAGAAGAAGAACTCTGTTTTTTTTTCCAAATGAGGAGCTTGATGATGGAGAGAGATTTAAGGAGTGAGATAGAGAGGGAAGAGAAAGATGACTTAGAAGAGACGCAAAACGAAGCAGATGATTTCAAGTCAATTCCTCCATGGAAGAGTCAAATCACTTTTAGAGGAATCGTTGCAAGTTTGATCATTGGTGTAATCTACAGTGTGATCGTGATGAAACTAAACCTAACCACAGGTTTGGTTCCGAACCTAAATGTCTCTGCAGCACTTTTAGCCTTTGTGTTCCTTAGAAGCTGGACCAAGCTACTCACCAAAGTTGGGATTGTGACTAAACCGTTCACGAAACAAGAGAACACTGTGGTCCAAACATGTGCTGTTGCTTGTTACAGCATTGCAGTTGGAGGTTTGATGAATTTTGACCAATTCTTTTGATGATGTTTGATTAGTTTCTTTTTGGGTAGGATCGATTGCTTAAGCTTTGTGTTTGTGTGATTGGTAGGTGGGTTTGGTTCATATCTTCTTGGTTTGAGCAGTAAGACTTATGAACAGTCAGGAACTCACACTGATGGGAATATTCCCGGAAGCACGAAAGAGCCCGGGATCGGTTGGATGACCGGTTTTTTGTTCTTCACTTGCTTTGTTGGTCTTTTAGCGTTAGTTCCTCTAAGAAAGGTAAAGACTTTAAGCTTCCTGTTTCAATGAATTGTCACTAGTGATGTTGTGGTAGACCAAAATTTTGTGGGTCGGTCCGACTTGTAGATGGTGCTACAAGCCGGGCCAAACCCACCAGAGCCAACTTAGGACCTAGTCTGGACTATTAAGCCTGAGTTGGCTGGTTTGTTGCAACATCTCTATTTGTAACTGGTTTGGGTCTAGATTACTAAGTTTTCATTATGCTTTTGTTTTGTTAACTAGATTATGATCATAGACTACAAGCTGACATATCCGAGTGGAACAGCTACCGCGGTTTTAATCAACGGTTTCCACACTTCAAAAGGCAATAAAATGGCCAAGTATTAACCCGAATTTTTCGCACTCGCTTAGCTCTCTTTCGCCGCTCCTTCTAGAGTTCTTGATTCGAATGAAACTGTTGTTTGTATGCAGGAAACAAGTATTTGGGTTTGTGAAGTATTTCTCGTTTAGCTTCATTTGGGCTTTCTTTCAATGGTTCTTCTCTGGTGTTAGTGGTTCAGAATGCGGATTCATTCAGTTTCCAACTTTCGGATTACAAGCTTTTAGGAACTCGTAAGCATTATTCGTTGTTCGATTTTTATTGTAGATTTTATTAACTGAATCTTGACGATCTTGAAAAACTTGACAGATTCTACTTCGACTTTAGCATGACATACATTGGAGCAGGAATGATCTGTTCCCACATTGTCAACTTATCTATACTTCTCGGCGCGATTCTGTCTTGGGGAATCATGTGGCCACTCATTAAAGGTCTTAAAGGAGATTGGTACCCATCAACTCTTCCTCAAAGCAGCATGAAGAGTCTCAATGGTTACAAGGTACCAAACAAAATATAATCTACAATAAACTCGCTCTCTCTTTCGCGCAATTTTGATACTAATCTGTTCGTAATCCTACAGGTGTTTATATCAATTTCATTAATCCTCGGAGACGGGCTTTACCATTTCATCAAGATACTTCTTTTCACAGCAAGAAACATATACGCCAAGTTAAAGAATCGCCACTCTGCCATATCTAGTAAGTATAGACACTAAAAAAAACTATCCAAAACGTTACTTTTGTATCTGATATTCAAATTGTAAATCGCAGATTCGGAGAAAGATAAACAATCTATTGCAGATCTTAAAAGAGATGAGATCTTTGTAAGAGACAGCATTCCTTTATGGGTTGCAGCAATTGGTTACGCAGCGTTCTCTGTTGTCTCGATTATCGCGATCCCTCTAATGTTCCCAGAGCTCAAATGGTACTTCATAGTCGTAGCTTACATGTTAGCTCCATCTCTAGGTTTCAGTAACGCCTATGGAGCAGGACTTACAGATATGAACATGGCTTATAACTATGGTAAAGTAGCTCTGTTCATCTTAGCCGCTATGGCAGGGAAACAAAACGGTGTAGTCGCGGGACTTGTTGGTTGCGGATTGATCAAATCGATCGTTTCGATATCTTCTGACCTTATGCACGATTTCAAGACTGGTCATTTGACTCTGACTTCGCCTAGGTCAATGCTTGTGAGCCAAGCAATCGGCACAGGGATTGGTTGCGTCGTGGCTCCTCTCACTTTTTTCTTGTTTTACAAAGCTTTCGATGTTGGAAACCCTGAGGGAGAGTATAAAGCTCCTTACGCTTTGATTTATAGAAACATGGCGATTCTTGGAGTTGAAGGTTTCTCTGCTTTGCCTCAACATTGTCTACAGCTTTGCTATGTGTTTTTTGCTTTCGCCGTGGCGGCGAATCTTGTTAGGGATTTGTCACCGGAGAAGATTGGGAAGTGGGTTCCATTACCGATGGCAATGGCGGTTCCGTTTCTTGTAGGAGGCTATTTCGCAATTGATATGTGTGTTGGGAGTTTGATTGTGTTTGCGTGGAATATGAGGGATAAAGTTAAAGCCGGTTTAATGATACCGGCGGTTGCTTCCGGTTTGATATGTGGAGATGGTCTTTGGATTTTGCCGTCGTCGGTTCTTGCTTTGGCCGGAGTGAAGCCTCCGATCTGCATGAGCTTCATGCCAAGTAAATAATTAAGTTAAAACTTTTTGAGTAGCGTCAAAATTAGCTAAAGAAATGTTTAGGAATGGGGAAATAAAGAGTTTGAAAAGTTATATAGAGGAATCGTAATTGTATACATACATATTATACACAATAAAGGCACATTAGAGAAAATGTTATACATTTTTTAATCCATGAGACCAATTTTCATACTATCATGGATATTTTTAAAAAAATTCTTGAAGTTGTTATAAGTATACCACAAAACTTTAAAAAAAAATCTCTGAAGTTTTCAAATCAATCAACTATGTCTATACCCCAATAACTTTCTTTAACCTCCCTAAAGTCCCCTAAAACTCAATTTTGAGTAAAGGTTAAATTTTACCTCAAAAAAAAAAACACAAGAGGTTACATTGAATTAAATTTTCAAAAAGAGATTTAACAAAATAGTGAAAAGATTAAAATCTATATACTAATAGCAAATTCAATAAATACGAATTGACTCTCATTGGTGCATTGGAATTATGAATATTAGAAGTTACAACTTTTAATTATATTTTTTCATATCTATTTATTCTGCTTCATTTTACTTTTGCCATTTTTTATTTCATAATTTGTTCATTCATTTTTTTAGATTACTTTTTTTTATAATGAATATTGGTTAGGTTTTATTCATAGCGTATAATTATCGCGAGTTATATTGGTGACTCTTTATTGATTTTTTGTGAGTTTAACAAACTACAACTTTTTATTTATGTTAATTAATTACGTCTTCTCATTTTTATTTATTTATACTCAATTTTGAATTATCTCAATCTCCATTAACTTTAAATTTAAATTATGAATTACGTCTTCTCATTTCTATTTATTCTGTTTGAACTCATTGGTGTCTCTTCAATGAAGAATTGTGAATATTAGTTGTAACTTTTAATTATGTCTTTTCATATCTATTTATTCTCCTTCATTTTACAATTGCAATTTTTCATAATTTGTTCATTCATTTGTTCATATTGTTTTTTCTAATGAATATTGGTTCAGTTTTATTCATAGCGTATAATTATCGCGAATCTTATTGGTGACGACTCTTTATTGATTTCTTGTGAGTTTAACAAGTTGCAACTTTTTATTTATGTTAATTTCGTCTTCTCATATCTATTAATTCTGTTTGAATTCACATAATAACTGTTTTAATTAAACGTTGCAATTTTTAGTTATGTATATTATGTCTCTTCACTGTTATATATTTATTGTTCTCATTAATTTTCATCATTGTTAATTTTTTTTTAAGCTTGCTGGATATGGTTTTCTGGCAAAGTTCCGACATGTTTTCGGGTAAATTAACTATCGTGTTCTTGTCTTTGGCTTTTAATTTGTTTTAGTTTGATGATGTATACGACATGTAAATCGGTGTATCAACTTCTTCTTTTTCATCTCTATTTTTTTCTTTTGATATTTGACTATTTTGATATATGTTTTTGAGGTGATGTTTCTAGTATATTTTTCGGTGTATTAACTTTTGTCAATTTTTTTATGCATTAACATTACTTCAGAGTCCCGATCAACTTGAAACTAGTATAGTTTTTTTTTATTTTTTTATTTGTTGGTTGTTTGAAATGTGGTAAATATCAAATGAATCGGTTTTCCGAGTATGTATATTTATCTAATTTTTTTTGTAAAAATAGGTTTTATATATATTATATATAATATTGATATAAATTTTTAATATATGATATTATCCTTCTCTAATATGCTGAAAAAATAATGAAGATTTCTTTCTTTCCAATATGCTAAACTTTTAGATCATACCTTTTGTATTTTTATCAGTTTTTGATAAAACAGCACACTGAGACCACACGTCATGTTATATTTTCTATATAGACCCATAAATAAGATCTCGCCAAAAAAAAAAAAAAA
>VBRH01000249.1:0-11728 GCA_014578085.1 Cardamine resedifolia | reverse complement strand
AAACGTCCATGGAAAGTAAAGACTACCTCGAAATCCTCGGGAAGCTCGAGTTCGTAGTTATCGACGCGGTCGTAACGGTTGTTTTTCCTGGATTCCTCTTCAGCCACACCTTCTTCGTACTCGTACAAATCGCCGCCGTTCCGGTCATCGGAATCGATCTCATAGTCTCCTTGGTCAGAGTTCAAAGGACGTTTCTCATAATTCGCAATGGTCTTGAGTATTGAGTTGGGTAAGTGAGGTCCTTTCCTCTTCTTTCCATTAGCTAGGGCTTCGAAACTAGATTTCCTCTTCTCTACTCCCATGACTCTCTGTTTTTGACAGAGACACTTTCGTAGGGTTTCTCACCCCTAACAAACTAAATTGACGGTCTGAATGGTTTAGGGTTTTTTTCCCCGTTTTTTTCTTTGGTTAATATGGAATTTTCGAGCTCATACATCCTCTTTCAAAACCGAAATCAACTTTTAATAATTTATTTTTTACTACAAAAAATTGTACTCGTATTTTCTTAGGTGCTTATATCTTTTCAATTTATGAGGATTTAACCACTAACTCAACTTTACTTATAACTTTAGTGTAATTTTATAAATGACTATATTGTAGAATTCGACTAGTTTAAACGCATCAAAAGTGTTGCGGATTACAATGAACATGATCGATTAGTATGATTCATATTAGTATTTTGGAAACACTTTTAACAAATTGAGAAAAAAAAAAAATGTATGTGTTTGGCTGTGTTTTTGTGTTAAGGTGTGGGATCTTATAAATTTGTCTACAAACTGTAACGATTTTGACTTGCTCAGACTTGTATTTGATTTGCTTGGTTTGTGACTAGTTGTTATTGTGATGTTTGTGTGTAGGTGCAAAATGAAACGACGTAACGGATTAACGAGTTCCCACGCCAAACCGGCAATGGTACGTCTCGGTGAACTTCAACCAGCTCACAAAATTATCAAGAAGAAGATGAAGTACAGATTACAAGCTTGAAAGGAAAAACTCTCACACTCAGCTCACCACTTTCGTATGTTCCCATTTTCCCCTTATGTTTTTCCCGTTTTTCATTTCCCAGTGTATCCTAGGAAAACTAAAACTCATATGCTTGTCTCTTCTCTATTCTCTATGACTTCTCCTTTTTTCCCATACTTCTTTGTCTGTCCTCTTTTCATACATTAACTGAAGAAATATATTTCCCTCTCAGAGACTTGGTGAAATGCAGGACATCTCATAATGGGCTTCAAGCTTGGATAATACCTTCATTTCGATTCTGGGCCTTGGTGAAAGACAGTGGCCCATCAATGGCCCAAACCTAATTTCCCAACATCAGAACCGAAACACCTCAATATTCTCCACCTCTGTTTTGATGTTGGCGGCCGCTGCACAAGAAGAATAAGCTGTCTGATGCTTCACTTCCAGATCCTGTCATCACCTCAATCGGAAATCTCCAGATTTCGTCACTGTGAGTTCACGCCAGCGACAATGTGACTCCTCCTCGAGCTCGCCACTCCGCCGATCTCACCCAGAAGAAATCCTGATTTCTTCAACTTCTGTGAATCGCGAAACCTCTCCAAGCTCCGAGAATCACTTCGATCCTCCTTTCCAATTTGACGTCTCAGCAACAGTACACCTTTGTTCTCCCCGGGCTCTGCATCTTTCCGATGACCTCTCACCGTCGACAGCCATCCACTTCGTAACTCGCCTCTCCGCCGACTTCATCTAGAGAAACCCATTCCGCTTCTCTTCTTTGACCAAATCGATTCGACACCATCGATTTCTCACATCCGACATTCGCGACTTTGATCTGATACTTTGCTTCATGATTTCGTCACCTCTTCGTCGGAAACTCTTCGTCAGAAATCACATCGAAGCTCGCCTCTCTCTCGCCGCCTACAGCCCAGAAGCTCGCCATGAAGATCTCTGACTTCACTCAAATCGGAATCCCTTCTTTTCGAGATTTCTTTCACCGCCGGGAATCTCCATCAAAAAAAATTACCGATGACTTTGAGCCTCCGACGAAAGCTCACCGAGATCTGGAATCACCGATGCTCATTACTCCTCTTCTCTGATTTGGAATCTCTCCACCGAGATAATCCAGATAAGATCACCGCTTCTTACAGCCACCTCTATGTCACACCGCCGATGAGACATTCACAGAGAAAGCTCCACTACTCCTCATCTCATCAAGATTGACAAGACTCACCGCCAAGTCCTGCAACAGAGAAACTTGACCGTTTCTCTACCTTGCCCTGACTTCTCATCGCCAAGGCCCCAAGTCTTGACCGAGCCAATATCATTTAGTCCCTGAAGACTCTCAGGTGACTTCTTCCTTCCTCCAGTTTCTTTACAGGAACAGATTTCGTGAAAATGTCTGCTGGGTTTAACTTAGTGTCGTTCTTTGTCACTATGATTGATCCTTCTTCAACAACTTCACGGATGAAACTTATCCTTACAGCCATGTGTTTTGTTCTCTCATGATAGGTACTGTTCTTGGCCAAGCATATCGCACTCTGCGAATCGCAAAAGATTTCAACACCCTTTTGCGAAAACCCCAATTCTCCGGTAATTCCACTTAGCCATATAGCTTCTTTTCCAGCTTCAGTTAATGACATATATTCCGCTTCTGTTGTTGACAATGACACTTTTTGTTGCAGTCCTGAGCGCCAGCTTACAGTATTACCTCCTACTTGGAATGCATATCCGGTGATGGATCTTCTATGGTCAAGGTCAGTTGCATAGTCACTATCGCAGTAACCTGCAACTTTCAAATTATTAGCTTTTGTAAACGTTAGCTTCAAATTTGATGTACCTCTGATATATCTCAGTATCCGTCTAACTGCTTCTCAATGTTCCATGTAAGGAGCACTCATGAAGCGACTCACCAAGCCCACAACGTGAGCTATGTCAGGACGAGAACAAACCATTGCATACATGAGACTCCCGACAGCACTAGAGTAAGGTACGTTCCTCATCTCTATCTCTGCCTTAGCTTTATCCTCTTGCTTAGTACTTGATAACTTGAAATGACATCCCATGGGCGTAGAAACTGGCTTTGATTCTGTCATACCAAAACTCCTTAGAATTTTCTCAACATATGCTTCTTGTGAAAGCATCAAAACTCCTTTACTCCTGTCCCTGATAATGTTCATCCCTAGGATCCTTTTGGCTGGTCCTAGGTCTTTCATTTCAAAATCCCTGTTAAGCATAACCTTGAGTCTCTCAATTTCTTTCAAATCTTTGGCAGCAACCAGCATGTCATCCACGTATAGAAGTAGATAAACATAGGCATCCTCCGCATACAACTTGAAATAAACACAAGGATCAAACTGGCTCCTTGTAAAATCTTGCGCTTTCATGAACTTATCAAACCTCAAATTATATTGCCTTGATGCTTTTTTCAACCCATATAAAGACCTTTTCAGCAAACACACTCTGTTATCTTTAGCAAAACCCTCGGGCTACTCCATGAGTATCCTTTCTTCTAGGTTCCCATGTAGAAATGTTGTCTTGACATCCAGTTGTTCCAGTTCCAGGTCCAAATTCACAATCATTGATAGGACTAACCTGATTGTAGTGTGCTTGACAACCGGTGAGAAAACTTCATGGTAGTCAATTCCTTCAATTTGTGAGAATCCCTTAGCAACCAGCCTTGCCTTGTATCTAGCATCCTCAACCCCTGGAATTCCTGGTTTCAGCTTGAATAACCATTTGCAACCAATGGTTCTTTGTCCCTCTGGTCTTTGTATTAAATCCCAAGTGTGATTCTTGATAAGAGAATCCATTTCTTCCTTGATAGCACCAGTTCATTTGAGTTTGTTGCTGCCACTCATAGCTTCTTGATAATTCCTTGGCTCTTCTTCTTCAATAAGATCTGCCATAACCAAAGCATAAGCAACAACATTAGTATCATCAAACCTGCTAGGAGGTTTAATATTTCTCCTTTCCCTATCTTTGGCCAAGAGATAATCATGGAAAATCTGTGGCGAACTTTCAGCTTCAGAGTAATCTTCAGACTCTGCTTCAACGTCATGAGATTCTGAAATGACTCCACCTTGAGCTGAACTCTCTCCTTGAGAAAATGGCCGAGAATCCTCAACTAGGTCAATGGGCAAAGAGAATGTAACCTTCTTCTTGCCATCATCCTTAGATTTCTGTTTCTCTTCCACAACAACTTTTCCCAATTCCTTGTAGAGCACGTCTTCACAGAAAATCACGTCTATGCTTATAATACACTTCTTCTCTTCACCATTCCAAATTTTGTAACCTTTAACACCTTGAGGATAACCCATGAAAACACCCTTCTTGGCTCTTGGCTTCAGTTTCCCTTGTTCAACATGGTAGTAAACTAGGCAGCCAAACCTCCTCATGTGCGAATACTCTGGTCTTCTACCAGACAAAACTTCCTCCGGTATCTCAAAATTTAATGGTGTAGATGGTGTCTTATTGATCATGTACACCACAGTAGACGTTGCCTCAGCCCAAAACGTTTCTCCCAAACCTGTCTCGCTTAGTAAGCTTCTTACTTTCTCAAGCACAGTCTGGTTTAATCTCCCAGCAACTCTGTTTTGCTGTGGGGTGTAAGGACATGTCTTGTGCCTCATTATACCATGAAGCTTGCAATGATCATCAAATATCTTATTGCAATATTCCAGCCTATTATCAGTCCTTAAAGCTTTCAGCTTCTTCCCACTTTGATTCTCCACAAAAGCTTTCCATTTAACAAATTTCTTGAAAGCTTCATCCTTGGTCTTGAGAAAATAAACCCACACATTTCTCGAATAGTCATCTACAAAGGAAATGTAGTATTGACATTTTGACAGACTTGGTGTGACATTAGGAGATCCCCACAAATCAGAATGTACATACTCTAATGACCCTTTAGAAGTATGTTTTCCAGTCTTGAATGACAGCTTGTGAGACTTGCCCAAAATGCAATGTTCACACCGATTTAAGTCTGAAATTTCCCCCGACTTAATCAACTCTTTCTTGACCAAAAGCTGTAAACCTTTTGCACTCATATGTCCCAGCCTGCTGTGCCACAAGGCTGTCTTGTCTTCTGTCTGTACTGCTGCATTCACCTCTTCTAATTCAGGTTTACCATCCAGCATGTATAGTGTGTCCAAGTAGTCACCAGCCAGCACTTCCTTATCTCCTTGAAACACTTGCAGCCTGTAGTTTCTAGATTGAAACCAACACCCATTTTGTTCCAACTGACCCAAAGAGATCATGTTCCTTCTTGTTGTAGGGGAGTATCTCACATTAGTTAACACAACCAGAGTCTTGTTGTAGTTAACAATCTTGAGTTTTCCAATTGCTGTAATCTCACAGTAAGTGTCGTTTCCCATCAAGATTTTGCCTCCATTAACTTCCTCTACATCAAACAAGAGATTCCTATTGAATGTCAAGTGATATGAACATCCAGAATCTAGAACCCATCTATCTCTAGTGTGCTTTTCAGAAGCAGTCAACATAATAGGTTCAGAGCTCTCTGCTTTCGCAACAGCAGTTTCTCCATTAGGTTTCTTAGGACAGTCTCTTTTGAATTGTCCTTCAACCCCACAGATCCAGCAAACTCTCTTTCACATAGGTTTTGACTTGCTTCTTTGCTTACTCTTTCCTCTTGACACATTCTTCTTCTTTTCTGGTCTGCCACGAACTTGAATAAACAGACCTTCATTACTTGTAGTTGCCAAGTAATTTCCCTTTTGCTTCAACTCTGTTTCAAGAGAGTAGGTAGATGTAATAATCTCCTTCAGAGTTATAGTGTCTGTCCCTCCTCTATACTTCAACGTGTGAACAAGCTGAGCAAAACGGGAAGGCAGACTGTTGAGTAAAATCACAGTTTGATCTTCATCACTCAACTCCACCTCTAGACTAACCAAATCTGAGACTAACTTGTAAAGACGTCCAGATTCTTGTCTAGATTTTTACCTTCTTCCATTCTGAAACTGTAAAATTTTTGCTTTAGATAGAATCGGTTAGACAAAGACTTGTCTTGGTACTGCGACTCAAGCGCATCCCACATGCTCTGAGCTGTTTTATGCTTCATGACTTTCCTCAACACCATATCAGTTACACTCATGCTCAACAGTGGTATCAGAGCTCTTTGGTTCGAAGGGTCTAGGTGTGAAACCATTTGACTAAAAAGGTCATAACAGATTTAAAGTCAAAATCTTCTAAAAATATAAATATATCCTCAACACTCCATCTTTCTAAAGTCACCACCACGCTGGTCACAACCAACATCACCGTCGACGTCTAAAGCTCCGGTTGATCATTTACTTTAGTTGGTTATAACTAGGTTTTCCTTCAAGAGGCGTTAAAAGATCTTCAATTGTAAAGAGGGATTTACCCTCTAGGGCATCACGGGTAGGATTGAATTCACACTGTTGATATACTTCAGTGAATAGTACACGTTTGTTCTTACTCTCCCCTGGAAAAAATAATATAAGTTTAAACTAATTTACAGCTTACAAATGCAATGAGGGGAAGATATAAAAGCAAAACTATGAGAAGAAGAAAGTCTTAATATTTACGGTCAATACCTTGAAAGGCTGCACTTGGCATTCTAGTGAGAGCTTGCAACATCCGTGTGTGTCTATTATCATCATCACCATCATCATCATCATCATCATCATTTCTCCCTATCATCTTCCAGTTCTTGAATTTTCGACCCAAGACATTCAATATCAGCTTTCGCACCACAAAGGTTCTCTTTCGTTTCCTATCTCTTAGTTCTTTTCTTTCTCGTCGACGAACAGCCCAAAATGTCTATAAGGATGAGACTAGTATTTGTTATATAATATGTATACAATTTTTTATGGAGCTGTTAAAGTTTGTAAAATCCTTACATTCATGGTGAGACGAGCAATTCCCGTGGTAGCTAATGCCTCAAAAACACATATCACGGGATCAACCGGTAAACGTTGTATTCCAAGAAGATCCTGGGGAAATTGTTTTAATAAATATTAGTAAATCGCAATGTATCATACACTACATGTATTGAAGATTCGATTTACCTTGCTCAGACAACTCAAAGGTTTAGAATGGATAGCAGAAAAATCTATTACTCTCGCATGATCCATCTTCAATGCTGAGATGGATCAAGTCAATATATAGGATGAGATGGATCAAATCGATAGGATGAGATGAATCAAGTCAATAAGGTTTAGAAAGAAATAAACAGAGAGATAAGGAGCAATGTGCATAGTGCATACCTTTTAAATCGCGATGCAACGAACAACCTACCATAATAGTTTCAATGGCAAAGAAGGAGAGCAAAATATTCTGCGAAAAATGACCATCCATCATGTCAAAATGTAATGTGTACGCAAGAAAGGAAAATAACAAAACAAAACCAAATTTGTAACCTGTACGTCTACCAAAGATAGAGTTTCGGCATTTTCAACATCCTGCGCAGTAATTTCAGTTGTAACTGTCCTATAGTCGGCCACGGGTTTATTTGGTTTTACAAATGCATCAAGAATCACATTGAAATTGCAGTCAACTGCAGCAACTTTAGCTACAGCTTCACTACCATCTTCACAAGCAACAATGGCACAACGAACAGCAATCATATTGTTAGTGAGCCCAGACCTAGCTCGAAGTTGAGTATCCTTAAGCCCTGTCACAACCCAATCCTTGGGGTTGTAGTACGGTGACAAATACTCCAAATTGTGATTCTCTTCATTCAGAGTCATTTGAGCGAGCATCCCCTTAACATCAGTGCAGTTAGACATCCGTGAGAAATCGTAAACCAGACAACGGGTGGGTCTCATAGAAAGTGCCAATAGCCGCAAATTCTCGTCCTTATAGAGTGTCTTAAGAAAAGCGCGTAAGTCAGCTTCGGATCGCGACGAAGGAGAAAGAAAGATTTGTCCGTACGTTAGATCGTAAGATTTGAGAAATTCCTCCATGTCCCATGGATACCTTCCATACCTCGAGCTTGACTAAGCTTTACGAGCCTTACAAGGTCGTCTTTATCCCTTGCGGCTGCTAATATACCCTCCATATCCAATCTTACGGCTGCGTCGGGCAAGACCCAGATAAGAGATTTAGGGTTTTTCTTTTGCTTTGCTTTACTTTATACATTCGGCTTTAGGTTTGATAGTCTTGGTTCGCCTTTAAACGAAGCTCTAACAAATTTTTAGTTCTGTTTATCTCTAACCGGCTTTCAATTTTAGTGATGATATTTGACCCAAAATGAAAAAATGGTAGTATAAAATAATAAAATTGTCATGTCCCAGTAGGGTCAGTGAAAAAATTAACAAAATTCAATAAAATAATAAGATAATATTTTTTTAATCCATATGTATTCACAAAGTTCAATTTTCTTAAATAGCACGAAATAAAATTTTTGTTCCAAAATAGCACATTTTTTTATTTAGGCAATAAATAACATTTTTATTAAAAGATAATTTTCTTATATAGCATAAATCTCATAAATTCATATTTTAGGGTTTAGGATTTAGGGTTTAGGGTTTAGAAAACTCTAAACCTTAAACCCTAAACCCTAAACCTTACTTTATACCCCCTAAAAACTATACCTTAAATCATAAAATAATCAACCCAAACCAATAAATTAAATTATTTCCTTTTATAAAAATGTTATTTTTGACTTAAATGAAAAAGTGTGCTATTTTTAGAAAAAACTTATTTTGTTGATATTTGAAAGAATTTCTCTAAATTTATATTGTATAGCTTAAGAAATGTTTTATAATAAAATAGTACAAAATTTATCTTCATAAAAAAAAATAGTGTTTATTATCTCTAGTTTATTATAAAAAATACCCTTTAATATGTGTAAAACGTATTAGACTAAAAATAACGTCTAAACCAATTATTACCCAAATTGGGACGGAGAAAACCGAGTTGGTTCAATTCACACCCTTATACGTAACGTGGTGCAGTCTCCTCTCTCCCCTATTAAAAAAACCCTAATTGTAATATTCTTGATCGATGATATATTCACGCACTGCTGCATAATCGTGGAGAAAGACGAAATAGTTTGATCTGATGTGGTAGAAAATACATTCCGGTGAGTTCTTCTCTCTTTCCTTTGATTTATGGTCATCTTTGGAAACCTTGAAAACCCTAACCTAATTAACAAGCCCTCACATGTGTTCTTCTCTGAAATAATTAATATGTCATATATTGTTTTTTTGTATTGTTTAGATTTCAGTTACCCATAGTTTCAGGAAATCTTGATTGTTGTAACTAGTAATGTCTTTATAAAGCCCTGTAACTATTGAGTTTAATTCAAGGTAAATACAACAAATTTCATCCTTGATAAGCGGTTGTGCGTAGAGAATTATGAGTGTGTGTGGGGAATACAACAACTTTCAATTTTTCACATTTTCTCAATTTTTTCATCATTTTTTCTTAAAACTTATGATATGCAGATCAGTTGGGTGAAGAAAAAGAAAATGGTAGAAACATGCGACAAAGTGTCAGAGAAAGATATGATAAGCCAGTTACCGGATTCTGTGATATGTGATATACTTTGTCATCTTTCTACCAAAGAAGCTGTAAGAACAAGTGTTTTGTCTACAAAATGGAGAAATCTTTGGCAATGGGTTCCTGGATTAGACTTAGACTCCCGTGAATTCTCAAATTTTGATGCCTTTGTGAGTTTCACTGAGAACGTTTTTGATTCCCACAGAAAGTCATGGCTACACAAACTCCGGTTAAGTATTCATGAATATGTTGATAAGTCTTTTCTCAACCGATGGGTTGATTCTGTGACTAGGCATAGTATTCAGCATCTTGATGTTTGTTTTGATAGCTCTTATAGAATTGGTGAGATACCACCACTTAGCGTATATAACTGCGAGACACTGGTACACTTACGACTCTATCGGACCACCTTAGTTAATGCCGAGTTTGTTTCCTTACCTTGTCTGAAGACCATGCATTTAGAATATATTAGATATCCCAATGAGACCTTGTTGGAGAAACTTATCTCTGGCTCTCCAGTTCTTGAAGATTTAACGATCATCAGACCTTCGTATGATGATACGGCAAAGATTTTGAAAGTGTGTTCTCATACGCTGAAGAGAATCCACATAAATGAGTCTACCCAAGTTGTGATTGATGCTCCTCTACTCCAGAGTTTGAGGACTAGGATTTATTTAACAAAGAATTTTCAGATCATCAGTTCGGGTTTCTCTGCCAAACTAGATATTGATCTCGTCTTTACTGGTTTGAGATCCAATGAAAGCTTGACTCGCGATATCCTCACCGATATTTCTATGGTCAGGGATCTAGTTATTAGTAGGAATACTTGGAAGGTATATATATCTCACCATTTGAGCACATATAAGAACATTTCTTCCACAAACTTTTGTCACCATAACATTCTTTTTTTACTTGTTTACTTTTAGCAGGAAATCTTACTATACTCAAAATCAGGACCGGTGCTTCAGTTTCGTAACCTGTCCCGCTTGAATGCTGGATTTTCTACATCTGATCTTGAAATGTTGCCAACTATTCTTGGGAGCTGCCCTAAACTAGAATCTTTCATATTGGTAATGAATAACTTTAACACTCTCTGATTTATGCATATTGTTTGTGAAAATCTTTTGTTTATTTCTCCACTCAATTTGCTTTCTTCTGTTTTTGTAGGAATTGGTTGATGTCCCATCCATGCGTGGTAAGAAGAAGAATCAGCCAAAGCTGATGTTTTCAACAGTGCCTCTGTGTTTGGTATCATCCCTCAAGTTTGTGGAATTGAAACGTTTAATCTCAGGGTATGAACGAGAATTAGTAAAATACTTCCTGAAGAATTCAACAATCCTGGAGAAATTAAGGCTGCATTTCCACTATACGAAAAAAGTAAAGTGTGCCTTGCTTAAAGAACTTTTTTTTGCAGTGCCAAGATGTTCTAGCTCATGTGAAATAATTTTTCTTTAATTACTAAAAACTATTGTTGAATTCGTTTAAGGTTATTTTTTTTGGTTGTTTAGTTAGTTGATTTAGGAAGCTATTAGGTTTTGAGCCACAAGCAAATATTGTAGTTAAAGTCTTCTTATGTTACTTGTGGTTTGCTTCTACAAATTGTAATAGTCACCAATACCAACTTTATTTCGAATATGATGGATACTTCAACAACTTGGTGGTCAAAATTGCAGTAAGCTGTTCAAAGTACAAAGCAACCATGGAAATGCATGCCAGTGTTTTTATTTTTCTCCTTGGTTTCTGGATTTCAGTGGCAGCTCATGATCTTAACATAAGCTTTTCCTAAAAGAAAAAAAGAAAAAAAACCTAAGTTGAAGTTATTGATTAAATAATGTTTTAAATTGGACCAAATATCTTCGGGCTTATTGCACACGTTTCCATTCAAAATTTCTATAAAAACCCTAAACTCAACATCCTTTATCGATTATATCTTTGCACGTATCCATGTGCTACATTACCGTGGAGGAAGACGAATAGATTTGATCTGTCGTAGTAATTAATCTCCAAACCGGTGCGTTCTTCTTCTTCTAAACTGTACATTCCTTGATTTTAGTCATCTTTAGAAACCTTGAAAACCCTAACCTAGCAAGCCCTCGCATGTGATTTTAGACTTTTAGTTCTCCTTGATATTTGTTTTGAGTCTTGAGATGAATATTGATGTATGGCTCTTCACCTGGTTAAATTGAAAATTTGTAGTAGTATTGCTAGCTACTATGTCTGTATTTCATTCGAATTAGTTGCTTGTTTCTGTAACTTTCACTTAAAAAAAAAAAAAAAAAAA
>VBRH01000248.1:104679-114783 GCA_014578085.1 Cardamine resedifolia | reverse complement strand
TTTTTTTTTTTTTTTTTTAATTGAGTGCTTCGATTGCTAGATACGACTGAATCCAAATAAATTAAAATGTAGATAACTAGATATATTGTCAATACGGCAACCACGTTTCTTTGCTCTTTAGAAATGTAAGTGTGTTTTATTTTATTTTAGAAAGTAAACATGGAAATGTAAGTGTTGACTACTTATACATGGCCAACATATATAATAAGGAGCAAGAATTACTAAATCGTTATACTTGGAAAGCGTTTCGTAATTTCTTTAGTTTCTTCTTCATGTTCTCATGTATCATGCACCATATTTTCAAACTCAGTTACGTGGTAAGTTCATCACTTTTGTATTTTCCAGATTTGGCATAAATTATAAATACAAGCAAATCTAGAGATACGTACGTCCAATTTTTTTGGTAATTCAATATATTAGTATATTAGAACAAATTGTAATGATTATGAGATCAATTACCGGGTATTTAAGGATAATATTTAATTAGCCCTTAAGACACCGGGAGAATATATGGTTCTCAAATGGAAAATGTTCAAGCAAATAAAACTGATGAAATCTGTAAGATTATTATAGTATATATAACAAAAACTAGTTTTTTCGTTTAGTAGACATTCTTTTCGTAACTACTAAAAGGTCCAAAATCAATTATTGTCGTAATAAAAGTTTAATCAATAATCGACGACAGTATTGTATTGTATTCAATTTTCACCATTCAGACTTATTCGAAAACAGTTAAGCATGACAGGAAGTCCACGTGGAAGGACCTTACAGCTCTCTCTAAATTTCCTTCCAACTGTCTCTATTCTTTGCCACGTTTCCTGGCTCCACTTTCCTTTCCCTGTCTCCCTATTTTGATTTTTTTTTTAACTATCAAAACAACAATATTGATTGGTCCAGTGTGATATTCTCAGTTAATTCTTTTTTCTTTTTAACGGAAATCGTTAGAACATATATATATATGTCATAAAAAGTTAAAACCTTTTTGGTAGTTTAAGAATATAATTTGTAAATCTGTATAGTTTATTGATTGTCCACCGCCGTTTTTTTCTTTTCAGTGTTTACTTTCTCTGTAAAAAATAAACAGTTACACTTATATCACAAACGAAAAAAGATTTTAAAACAAAAAGAAAACACCAATGAGAAAAGATAAAAATACAACGTATATACTCTATATAGGGTGGACTTAGCTTAGTGGAAAAAAGAAAAGTGAAAAAGGGGATTAAAATGATGATAAGGAATAAGGATGGTCGTGCGTGCGTGCGTCTATGAAAGCTGCTCTGCAATGAGCTCATCTCATGTCATCCTTCACGCATATATGCACACATTCATACATATATATATATATATATGTGCGCATATATATGAGCACATACAGAATGGAACTACATTGAAAACCAATCCAGATAAGTTCGAAAAGTCGATCGAAAGTGTTGCTAGATATATGATTCTTTTAATCTATTTCAACACAATTTTGGGTCTAGGATAATTCGGCTTAAAATATAGATTATATGTTTTTATAGCTCTGCAAATTATTTTTGTAACAACAGTACCATGTCTTCATTATGTGACAAACATGGAAACGGCAAGGTTTTGTTGTGCAAATATCTTACAAGTCAAAATATTTTATTAAAAACAATAAATAGTATACATTTAAAAAGCTTTAAAGAATGGTAAGGCTGCTTTAGCTATCTGGACTTGATATACAAAATTTAGATAGCTAAACAAAAACATAACTCAAATGGTCAGAATAGAATTAAAAAAACAATGCGAAATATATATTTCATTTATGTATGAATTTTAAAATAATCACAATATGTATGTATGTGTATATATCTAATACTATTATTTGAGCAATGTTAAAAGCAAAATAACCTTCTATTTACGTGGAATATTACAGCATATGCCATTAGACTTAAATCATTAGTCATATTATATTACTTAAATTATTAGTCATATTATATAAATTTAAATTTAAATTTAACTAATTACTCTATTTCTTCCTATTTTCTCTCCAATTAAATCATACTATTTATTTGTTAACATTATTTCCCTTTCTCATTTTATTTGATTATATGTTTTATAAATAATTAAATAATCACATAATTTTTTAAATAAAATTATATACATTTTTTCCACATATGTTATAATTTGAATTTTTTAAAACGGACATGAATTGTTTCATATATTATGATATCATTTAAATAATAGTTTTGATTTATCAATAATAGTTTAACATTTAAAATATGATTATTTTAGTTCACAATATATATTAGATACAATTTGTATTTAACTCATTAACTCTATTAGTCGGATTTTTAAAATTATATAATATATCTATTAGTATTTAGTTGATAAAAATCTTATATTTTCAATAAAAATGATATTAAGAAACGTAATCCCAACGTAATTCACTATCTTACCTCGATGTGATTTACAAAAATTCAATAAATATTTAAATTTCATAAAATTCAGTTACTTGGATATAATTTACAAAATTAACAATGTAGAAATCTTTTATACATATTAATCTTTATTTCCGGTATACAATTTGGTATATTAGTAATTTTAATCATATTATACATATTATACATATTTAATATATATTAATAATTTAAGCTACCACAACACAAACCATATATCTAATAATAATAAATAACATGCTAAAAACATAAAATAAATATAATTTAAAACAACAATAATAATAATCTATGACTATATAAACTAACGAAATATGAAAGCATACATTTATTCGCGCTCCACAATATAGTTTACAATGAGTGAGGACGATCAAGATGGGTCATGACAGATCTCAAATCAAATTTCTAATCATTGATGTAATTGATATTGGACTAAACCAAATTGTTATAGAGTTTTTGAATAATTTGAAAATATATGCATAACACCACTTAACTCTTACAACCAAATTATGTTATAATCTAAATGATTAAATAATTTTTTTTATAATCATAACACCGTACATACGTAATTATATATTAGTAATTTTAATTAACACAATACAAACTACGTATAATAATATATCTAACCTAAAACACTAATAATAATTTATGATTTATAAACTAACAAACTATGAGAAAAACACAGCATAGTGCGGATTACTATCTAGTATATATATGTGTCATGAAGTGGGAATATTAATTAGTTCGTTAGAGTCGTCTCATATAATCTAAGAATGTAAAATTTAGATTATACACCAACTAACGTGGCTTGAAACCATATATATAATGCATTTGATAAGAGGCCTTGTATATTATATTGCACTAGACACCAATATTATGGCTTATTCAACATGCCTACATGATCATATAATTATAATTTCATAGTTGTATATATGGAGGATGAGAAATTTATAAGGGATCTATCCGAAAGTCAAGAGCCTCTTCGTCAATATTTTGATTTATATTCCCCTTATGGTTTGGTGGAAAGAATAATGGACTTCCACTAATCATGAAAACTCATTACAAAATCTGTTTGGCTTAATCATTAAATGATATTTGATATTCAACACACACACTTTACATCATTTTTTACAATATGATGGAGTACGTATATATATTTATCTGTATAATATGAACATCGGGTTGTCAGTTAGCTAGCTATACATGCTTTCTTTATGATAATATACCCAAATCAGATTATGGGATCACGAAATTATGCCCATAATTATTTAAATTTACAATTACCTAACTATATGAAAATATATAGATTAAATAAAAAAATAAAAACAATCTAAAATCCAGACTGTTATTATTTCGTCCGTTCATAGCTTTCCAGTTAGCTAATGATTAAAGGAAGGTTAAGTACATGTTAGCATGTGAGAGTGAGGAATAAGTTCCATTATTCAATTTTAAAAATGATACATATGCATTTAAATTAATATTGAAATTATATAAATGTCAATTGTGAAAAGAAAAGAAACTATCATCAGTATGTGTCACACGAAACCTACAGAGACGAGCAAGAGGAAGAGAACAAGAGACCAACTCAAAAGAGAACATGGGGAATGATAAAACAAAAAAGGGAACTTATTAAACAACTATGACTTACATGATCTGCATATTATATTATTAAGGGGTTTATTCAATTATGATTTATGTAAAGTTTTAATGACTATACTAATTATAAAATCTTGTTAATTTTCACATATTCTACAATACAAGTAAATATTTTATCAAAGTTCTTTCCATATTTTCATAAGATTTTAAGAATATTATTGTAGAGTTTGTTAACTTTTTATTTTTTTTGTTTTATATAACTTTTCTTCCCTAAACTCCTTTCTCGTTTGATCACTTTAGTTCTTTCGTTGACATGGAGTTTTGGTTCTGTTTGGTGTTTAAGATAAGTATGTTTATTTATGATTTTGTTTTGAAAAGAGAGTCCTCCTTTTATGTTTTAGTTTTGCTCGTTTATGTTTTAGTTTGAGAATAATAACCTCAATTAAAATTCAGAAAGATTAAAACACTTTTTGGAAGTTTCTAAAATTTGTGAAGGGATGTTTTGTACGTGGAGATTCTCTAGATAATTTTTTATATCGTTGAAGGTTTTGATGAAAATGTAAAAGTTGGTGTCCAGAAAGTGATACATGAAAGAATCGTAACTAAACTCATCAATATACATATTTGTGAAGTGATATTATTTGAAAAAGGAAATTTTTTTATAAAAAAATCTTTGAAAATATCATGACAACATTTAATATTTTGAAAGAGTCTTTATATATATATGAACAAACAAATTTAAACTCAATAAACTAATAACACTAAACTTTAATATAGTTATAAAGTTATTTAAATTCATTTTATTTGAATAACACATGACTTTGATGAAATTTCTAAAATCTTCAATCCAATAACTTATGACTTTAAATGATTGTGAACAAACTTTTAAAACTACCAAAACTAATAATACATAACTTTAATAGAATTTTGTAAATTCAAGATTAAATAACAATAAAGTTTAAAAAAAATTTAACTCTTTAAAAGTCTTAGAAGCAATAAACAAGTTATTTAGATATTTTTTCTTAAATCACCTAAAAGTTATACGATAGACAAAGAATAGATAATTTTCTAAATCATTGATTGAATATTGATGTAAGATTCACAATTAACAAATAAATAACATTCAAAAAAGTTTGAGATTCTTTAAAATCTACAATTGACTAAAAATAAACAGAAATCCATAAAATCTCGAGTATATAAGGTATAGTTAAGAGATAAAAGAGAATTAAATCTGCATATTACATAAACTATTAAATATACCAGAATAATGTCGTTATAATGAAAAAGAAGATTTCTAAATAATAACAGAGAAGAAAAGTTGTGGAGGAGCTATAATGTTAAAACTTCTGGCAAATTAGACAGCGAAGACATACTCAAGTGCTGCTTTGTCACTCTCTCTTTCCATCTCCTTCTTACAAAACCCAATTCCAATCCCCAAAACAATGTTATTCTCTCTATATCCTTTCTCTCTTTTAACTCTCTATCCCTGCGCTCTATCTCCGTATGTGTAGTAGGGTCGGAGGCAAATACGACACCGTTTCAAGGGTTGCAATTTGCAACCTTTTGATTGGTCTCTCTTCTCTTTGCCCAACCAAAAACAACCTTTGATGATATAAAGATCAGCCAACTTAATTTGTCCATTCCAAATCTCTTTCTTTTGTTCCCTCATGTTTTAGACATACCCAAATTTTCCATATTTATTTATTTATTCAATTTTATTTGTTTCCCGGCATATATCATCATCGTCGTCGGAAAAAAACTCCATATTTCTTGTAAATTAATTTAAAATAAATGTCTCAAACGAGCTATTACAGATCACCGTTCGGAGACACGACTTACACCAAAGTGTTCGTTGGAGGATTAGCATGGGAAACTCCCACCGAAGAAATGCGTCGTTACTTCGATCAGTTCGGTGAGATTCTCGAAGCTGTCATCATCACCGATAAAAACACCGGAAAATCTAAAGGCTACGGATTCGTAAGTTCCTTTTTTCTCTAATTTATTCACACATTAATGTTTCTTTATTATTTTCCATACTTAAAGGTTTGGTTGTTGGTTTACTCCGATCGTTAATTTTCAGGTGACGTTTCGGGAGTCGGAATCTGCGACCAGAGCCGTCGCTGATCCAAATCCGGTGATCGACGGAAGAAAAGCCAATTGTAATATTGCGTCTTTTGGACGGCCTCGACCATCGCCGCCTCGAGGTTTGTTTCTTGAACTTAATTAATTCTATAAAATATTTTCTTTTGTATATTCGGGAGGATTAATTAGTTTATTTGATGACTTGTAATTTCATATTTGGTATATCAAGAATTTTATGTTGTGTGTGTTTGTTTTATCGTATATAACATGAACGAGATTAGTTGTACTCGTTGGAACTAGAATAAGTACACATTGTCCAATGATGTTATGTGCGTAATGTAATAGTATAAAATACAAAACAAACATCGTGGAATTAGTCATATTTGAAACATAAACTAGCAATGTACTTTTTTCAATCGTTTTGTTTACCAATTCGTTATAGGTCGAGGACAAACAGGAAGTCCGATTCAGTACCAAAGTGGAGGACCATCAGCCTATACCGGGATGGCTGCACCGATGCCACCGGCTGCAGCTGCCCAGCTCATGTATCCATCCTACGGGTGAGTTATTTTCTATATATATTGACTTTTCTTCTCTTAAAAACTAGTTAAACCCCCTTTTTATATAGTTTAGAGAGACTTATAAATGTTTTGCATAGATGAGGAGATGGTCCATTGCGATAGAAATGGTAGGAGACAATTTAATGCATCAATCGAGCCACTTGTTGTCAGGCTGTAAATATCATAACATAAATATTATGTAGATACAAAAAATCCAACAATGTATATATAATTGATTGATCATCTTCAAATTTGGATGGAAGTTGAGAAACCCTTATCATGCAATAAGGTAATACTAACAAGAAAATTCAATTAGGAGGTGTTTTTTTTTCTTCACCCTATAATTTGTGTACAATAATAAACAAATCATTTTTACTTTCTAAGGAAAAAAATGATAAATTTTCATTCAATTCTTCGTTTTTTTTTTTCAGGTACACCTACAACACTGATCAATTTGGGTACCACCAAGTGAGTCCCTCTTTCTCTCGCTGACATTTATGCATACCCAGCATGAACATAAAGAAAAATCCAATTTAATCATGAAATGCGACATTAATTTGAAAATAATAATGGATTTTACGTACAACGTATCCTGCACATGTCGACCACTTACATAATGCATGAAAAACATTAGCACATGCATGTTTGTTGTAAACATAGGCATCGATTATGAATTATGTTGACGATGATGATGATCATATTAATATATACATGTCATAGGCATTGTACAACACACAGTTGCAACAAGCACAGTACTATCAACAGCAGCAGCAGCAGCTATATGGAGGAGGAGGAGCAACATCACCATCATCATCGGCGAACATCATGCCTTCGCCTTACTATTACGGCTATTCTCTTCAAGCTCCTAGAGTGCCATACCAACATCACCATCACCATCTTCCTCAACCATATAATCCTCAACATCATCATCATCATCATCAACGGTTTTCTTCTCCTTCTTTCCTCGTTTACCCTTCCAATTCCTCCTTTGCCCCTCCTCTCCAAGGACTACTCTCTTCTTCCACCGGTACGTACTTACCTTTTCAACTCTTTTTTTTTCCATCAAAAGTACGAAAGGACCTATACTATAACTTAACACAATAGAAAAACCCTAGAATATAAATATTTGACATCAATCATAAATATATTTATTATCAGTTGATTTCGAGTTAGAAATTCCTAGCAACTTACCATTATTATATTGTTTGTTAGTGTTTTTTCTCTTATTCGAACGACACCTTTTATCATCATCACGTGTGATTCCATTGATCATTTGTGCTGTCTAAAACTCGAAAAAGAAACAAAAAAAATTATGCACTCTAAGAGCATGATCAACCCAGAACCCCTAATGGGGTTCTTACTGTTCACCAATCACATTCTTACATTTATCTCTCTCCACCAATCACATTCTTTCATTTAAAACATTTTTCTCTTTCTTCTACCTCCACCCACCACTTTATCTCTTTCCACCAATCACATTCTTTCATTTTAAGAAACTCTCTCTCCTAAGTTTCTTATTTAAGAAACTTAAGAAACCCATCTCCAATCATCTCCTCTTTTTACTCAAATTTTAATAATTTTATATTTCCACTCATCTCCTCTTTTTACTATAAAAACACTCTCTCTCATCTTTTTACTCAAATTTTATTAATTTTATATTCTTAGAACCCATTAAGAACCCATTAAAAACCCCCATTGATCATGCTCTAAGCAACAAAAAAAAGGATTTGGGTTAAAATGGAAAAGAAAAGGAGAGTGAATGATTGGAGAGAACAGTGAATAAAGGATGGCATGTGGAGTGAGCTGTCTATTTGATTACATTGGTATATGTGTCTCTTCTATCATCTGTCAATTTGGTCTCCATGCCAGTGAAACACCATTCACTGACAACATCTACACAAACGTATATGTGTGTATATGCATATTTGTTTTGGACACTGTACATGTGCGTGTCTAAATCTAACATTAATCATTTAAATTGGTTTTTATTACCATTTTCAATATTATTGATCTATTTAGCTGAATAACTTTTTACTCAAGTCATTCATCTAAATCAGATTATATATGAAACATTCTCGTCTGATTTTTTATTCGAAAAATGCATAATCCTATTTTATGGTTTTTTTGTTGTTCAAGAATCTGAAGCAGTACCACAACAAGCTGTATCAGCAGAAGGCGAAACAACGACTGCTCCTGAAATTACGACAAGCAACACCAAAGAACCTATTTCTTCTTAATCTCTTCGTCATTTTTCCAATTTGTACAATCTTCACATTTTTTTATCTCTCTCTCTGAAAAAACGCTAATTCATTTATTTCTCAACCAGAGCTATGACTTGAGTCCCAAGAAGACGATACAAGACTGTCAATCTTAAAAAAAAAGAAACATAAAAAAGACGACTCTATCTCTTGTCATATTTTTCTCTTTTCTGACGGAGAATATATAAATCGAGTTCTTCATATTCTTTTTCATTTGTTACTTTTATTTATAATAATTTAAACTTTATGTTATATAATTCGTATTCCTGCTGTCTCCCATATTTTTTACTCCTTTATATCGTTTCATTTTCTTGGGAGTTTCAATATGAGTATTTTGTTTATATTAATAATCCAAGTGGGGAAAAGTATATAGATTATTGCAAATATGTCTTTTTTAATTGTTATATATATATTAGTTAATTACTTAATTTCAACCTAAGCTGCATGGAATCGGAAGCGGGTACGCGGAAGCGGAAGCGTTTGGAAGCGGAGAAACGAGTTTTTCGAAAAAAATAGGAAACGGGTACGTGTTGGAAGCGTATATATATATAATATTTATATATATATAATTAAATACCAAACATAAATTCATACAAAATAAACTGTTTTAAACAACTAAATCCAATACACAAATTTAATATCATAAGTCATTTAAAATAAAAATAATTCTTGAAGTCACGGGTTGATACCATTCTCATCACTCTCATCTTCATCAACTCTATCGAATATAACCGCCTCCAACTCTGGTTCATCAAGAGAAAGCTCTGCAAACTCTAAGTCTTCATAAATTAATATCATCCAATGAATCAAACTCGTCACCTCCAACATCCCACATATAATTGGGGCCTTCTTTATAAGTAGAACTCCTCCTACATAGAAGACGAAGGTTTCTTTATTAATTAGGTTTATAATTATTTAAAGTGTGGGCTACATTGGGCTTTTAAACAATTTTATAAGCCCAAAAGTTCAAGTTCAAGCTTCATCTTCATCATTAACGATTCTGATCTTCACCTCTGCGCTTCCATCTATGAATCGGACGCTTCCAAGACGATTCCAAACACCTCATTTTTGGAATCACGCTTCCAAAGCGATTCCGAACGTTTCCGAGCGATTCCGAACGTTTCCGAGCGATTCCGCTCCCGCTTCCGCTTCCAGAGCGAGAAACGTGTCACCGGCGCCGATTCCATGCTA
>VBRH01000248.1:37204-51538 GCA_014578085.1 Cardamine resedifolia | reverse complement strand
AACTGAAATCAACACCAAGCTTGCTTCAATAGATCTTCCTTACTGATGAACGTTCCGTGGAAACCATAAGGCACTCTCGACGGAAGCGTAACCGTAGCTTCAAGCTTCATATTAACGGCGTTTATGATTTGTAGTTCCGATTTCACCTTCTCCTCGTCGTGAACGAACACCATAATGTATCCTCCGTCTTCTCCGTCGCGGGAAACATCCGGTAGAAACAGAGGCTCTCCTCCGTATTTCCCATCTCCATAAATATATTTTTGAATCTCTCCGGTCGATAAGTCCACTTTCGCGAAACCGGAAACTTTAGGCCACGGTTCGGTTAAAGCCAAGTAAACAAACCGGGTTTTTCTACCTAATAGATTACGGTTTACCATACCAGCCTCGAGATTCACTTGTTGTGAGATAACCGGTCGACGCGTGGATTCCCCTGTTTTCAGGTTTAATCTTATCTCCGACAAAACACTCTGAAGCGTTTCGTCGTGTTCGTTGAAAATTGAATCAGGTGGCGTCATACATGATCCTATCACGACAACCTCGTCTGTTTCTGGCTCTTCCCAAGCGTTCCAGAGATGGAAGCAGAAGCAATCAGGTGCTTCGATCCATTGAATCGACGAAGCATCTTTCGCGTATTTATTCAAAACTCCGAATCTTGATTTCTTATTCTTGTCGTAAACCACAGGAGAACCTCCTTTGATCATCTCCGGCAATCGGAAAACCACTTGTTGGTCTGGAATTACAACGAAATTCTCGGTGATCGCGAAATCGTGGATCATCGTCGGTTGATCAAGCGGAATCTCGACGTCTGGTGATTTCTCGCCGTCGGATGTGAATCTGAAGTATTTTAAGTAAGGCTTTGAAACGACATCGTAGCTAAGAGCGAATAGTTCTCGGGTTTCCGGGTCGATTTTCGGGTGGGCAATCATTGTTGATTTTAACTGACCCTCGAAATCATACCGACCCGAAGTTTCTAAATCTCCGGTTTGAGTGACTCTGACATGGTACGGTAAATCGTCTTCGGACATGGCTAAGAGATGACCGTTGAAATAGACTAAGCCGGCATTAGCTACTCCAAGCCCACGGGTCGGGTCTACCAACCCGAATAGCCCACGGGCATTGAAGAGCATAAGCTTAGCAATTCCTAAATGTCCGTGAAGCTCTCCAATTGCTTTGGGGAAAACAGAGCGTCCGAATTCTCGTTCTTGAACCAACCGGTTTGTTTCTGTGAACCGACACGCGTAACTAACCGAACCATTATCAAACCGAACAGCGTGAACCATACCGTCTCCGTCGAATAAATGGTGGCCGGCGACTGGTTTGTGAAGTGGATTCGCTCCGTTTCTGACATACACTCCTTGAATGCACTCTGGTACTGTTCCAGTTACCGGAAGGTTATGCCGGACTGGTTGCTCCGGGACTGGGAAGAAGTTTCCGGCTATTTGGACGGCGGGATCCGCTGTTTTAGGGAGCGGATGACGGCGGCGCTCGTGGGAGGCCATAGCGTTCTCCACCGCGTCTAAGATTGTAGCAGCGGTTCTCTGTACCGGGTTTAATTTTGGAGTCTGATTCGTTGTTTTGGGGATCAAATTGGCAACATCGTTACATAGTTTCTTCCAAGACGGTGGTTGATATGTCGGAGACTGGAGAGAAGAAGAAACGGAAGATTTTTTGTTGACGGAGGAAGAAACAGAGCAAGGTATTAGTTTCTTGTTGGAGAGTGTCGAGTAAAACGATAGAGACTGAAGATAAGGTCCCGAAGAAGAAGAAGAAGAAGAAGAAGAAGAAGAAGAAGAAGAATTTGAGAAAGTAGAAGGAAGTAAGGTAGTAGAAGTGGAAGCCATGGTCGACCGATGCTGTGGTTTTTTATAATCGGATAAAAACGCTGCGTTTTGGGTTTATGGTTTCGTCACGACCAAGTTTGTGTTTTGTCCATAATGTTGTGAGAGATCTTGCGAAAGAGATGAGGTTTATATACAAGGAAGTGGAAGGCTATTATAGTATTTTCGGTAGTCTTCTTCTCTATTGTTGTTTTCCCGACTTTTTACATGTGTCGTAATTACATATATCTGATGAGACATTGAGACTTGCATTTTTGTTTTTAGACTTTTTCATTTTTTTCATTCATTATTTTTCCCAAGTTTTAACATGTTCAGTATATAATTCCTTTCTCGTTTAAGTTTGCCGTTTCTAATAAAATGACTAAAGCTTGTTTACCTCTCACAGTTTAGCTTGGTCTAATTATATATTGTTGGAAAATTTTATTTTGTTCGATATCAAATTTTCTTTTTATCCAATGATGAAATTTAATAACTATCACATGATAAATTCTTTATCCAAAAAAAAAAAAACTATCAGATGATAAAATGTTGATTTAAATTTTTTATAAATTCATCAAAATTATATTTTAGCCAACTTTGTTGTTGTCAACTAGCTCATACTTAATTAGCCAGTTAATATACTAAAATCAAGTGAAATGATCAAACGTTACTTCAAGCATTTGTTAAGAGGGCATATTCAATTCTTAGTTTTAACTTTAATTGTTTTTAATACTGATATTCACAATTCCTAGTTTTAACTTTAATTTATTCAACAAGAGAAAATTTTGATAATTTACAGTTTTAAAATTATGTGTGAATAATATTAAAGTATCTCCAGTTTCAATAAATATGTTAAATAAATTTAATTTGAGATACAAAAACTGGTGTTCCACGGCTAATGGAAGTGGAGATTTGGCTTTTTGGTTTAAGACGCGTTGTCCGCCTTCACATCACAAACGTTTTACATCGCAACTACCACGTGGCGTTTTCTCCGTTGTTGTGACATGAAATTTCCTTAAATTAAAAACAAAATAAGTAGTAGTAGAAATCTTTATTTGCGTTCTCACTGGATATTACATAACGCAAGCACCGAACAAATTACATCAATATGTCCAAACGTCATTCAAGTTATCATTATTTTAAAAAGTATAATGTGCCTCACGCGATTGCTTATTAATTTGTTTCAACGCTTAAGTGAGATTATGACATTAGTTGTGTACAAAAAGTGATATCATAACATTAAGTGAATTTGTAACACTATGAGCAAACAAAATTGTGCTTTGAAAAGAAAAATTAAGAAAATCTGTCGTGGTCGGTAAACTGTTATTGCTAAGTTTTCTAATGAAGTGAATATGTCTTAGTTGATAAAGAAAATCAATGAAATTTCATTAGAGAAAAATGGAATTGTGGGAAAAATATTGTGTATAAATTATTAGATTAAGCAGAATAAAGTCTTATTATATATATACATAAATTATATTTAACAAGAGATTCGATTATATCATAATTATGTAAGTGATTAAATTATGTTGGTTGGTTATGACTTATGATCATTATCTGTTGAGTAAATATCCACTTGAAAATTGAAATGAAACCATGGTATACATCACAGTCCTCTGATTACACCATTAATTAATCATTTTAAGTCTTTCTTAGTTAATAGAACATGCAAGCCTTCAGGTGCCCCTTTCTCACAGCACCATATTTTATAAATTACCTGACTCCCAATTGGAATATTAGAGTTGGTCTCGTTTGGATTACGCGTCTACAAAAATGAGGTTAGACTTATTATAGTTTGACTACCTCGAGCACCAAAATGTATCGTTCTTATAATATATATGAACCATACTATAGTCTCTAATCAGAAGAGTAGAAGTTTGAACTATAGTATAGGAATTAATATATGCGAATGAATCGTATAGAGGTACAATATATATGTATATATATATATATATTTGGTATATACGTACATACGCAATATGGTTCAATTCATGTGGCCACATGAAAGCACATGCTTAAACCAAGTCACCTTTCTCTAAGATTTATACCAGGTTATTGTCCAATGAATAAAAGTAAGTATATAAAAATAATGGAGATATATATATATATAGAAGATGAATAGTGGCTTTGGATTTACTGAATACCTTCGGAAAGTAGGATACGGTCGGTCCAACAATCTACATTAATTAATCCAACTAGTAACTAACAAACTTTATGATTGCCTCGCGGGACCATTATTATGAGTAACATGGTCGTCGCTTGTTATGTGTTTACTTATTAGAGAACCTACTAAACCTTGCTTAAGAAATCTTAAATATAATGCCCAAAATTATGTACCTATCTGCGGCTAAATAAATAAATTTTGCTTCAAATAAATGAATATATAGAACCTATATATATATATTGTGATAAATTTAGATATTTCTTCGTCAAACATGTGATACTACGTAGAAAAAATATAGCATGTTAAAGACAAAAGAGAAAAGAAGATATTATTGTAATACACTACATCAACAAAATGTATACAAATACATCATAGGTATAGCCGTATAGGCTATATATATATCATGGACTGGACGCATTGGAGAGTTTGACCAACCGACTTTACCTGAAAAAACTGCCAAAACCCTTACGACCTAACGGATCTTTGGCTGCAAATTGCTTTCGTTTAAATTATAAAAGTCTCTGAAACATGCGTTCACATCATAATCCAAATTAGTTTAGTTAACAAAAATTAGTTTAGTTGAGAAGCAATAGTTTCTAGGCGCTCTCTCCCAAAAGCCAAAGATCTTTAACATGGAAACATATTCTTAAGTTACGGGATATAGCAAAAGTTCACCTCTCTTATGAATTGGAAAATGGTGAAAACTGCTTTTTCTGGTTTAATAATTGGACACCATTTGGGCCTTTATTTTCATTCCTGGGAGCATAAGAACATAGACTACTTGGTATTCTCTTAGGCTCCAAAGTAGCGTAAGTGATATGCGAGTTTTTTTCCCTCGGGACTATTAAATAACTCTTTCATACGTTGTATACTTAGGGATCGAATCCACAGGGAAACAATAATAACACACTAAGAATGCAAGACACTATCTAATCTAAGCAATATAAAATACCTTGTTTTCCAGTTTGTAATGTCACGAAACTAATATTTAAAACAAAACAAATATATAAGTTAAAAAAGAAAACAAAGATAAACTTCTACTAAATTCAAAAACACTTATCGAAACTCAGTTTAAAGTGTAAAGAAAGCAAACTAAATAAGGTGGTCGGTTTTTAGATATTAAATAGCATGGATTGTTGGTAAGATAATTCGATAAGGGTGTATGATGATATGATAAAAGATGAATTAAATGAACAATCAATGTTAATCATATGACATGAGTAGCTTAATTAGACTAGTCCACTCCCGTGATATTAGCCCTTTTATAAATTATTTGATTAAGCTAATTTCTCAATTGCAACCAGATGATTTATAAACAATGAACACAAACTCATAATTGCCATCAATTCCATCTTAGAACTCAATTTCCATTGGTTAAAATATAGAACGCAAGTATAGAAAGTTCGGATTATTTCACTACACCTTCCGGGTGTGAAATAATCAAAATCTAGAAATCTTTTTTCCAAGTTCATTCCTATCACTAAGATCATTCTATACATGAACATAAACATGAATCAACCATCAAACATCACAAACAACCATCAAAACACCCTAGATCTACCAAACCAACAATCCAAAGTACAACTACTCACACATGTTCAAATCGCAAAAGTAAACCATAGAAAAGATAGATATGATAGATATAATTAAGGTTTTGCAAAAAGATTCAATAGAAAACAAACAACATAAGTTTAGATGATGAAAGTATGGATATGAAACAAGGAAGAACAAGAAGAACAAGAGAGAGTATATCAGGTAAAAAGCATCAGAAAAACATAAAAACCCGAGATCCATAACATTATGGGTCTTTTTGTATTTATAGACAAAAGCTAGTGGAGGAGTAGATGAGTGAGAAATGGAAGCTCGGACCATGTGCATCAGGCAGATTGGCCTCTGGAGGCTAGCGGCGTGGCTTGGCCACTAGGTTTGGCCGATCAGACTTTCAGGATGATTTTGCCACTTCTCTAGCGGCTTCTTCTTCCTGTTGGGTTTGACCGCTGGCACTATATGAGTTGTATATCTTTAACCGATGATGAAAATCACTTCAAACCACCTCAATTGGAAATCTAGCTCAATTTCCCATAACCTTTATAAAGAGCACTGGAGCTAAATCGCAACGGAAGGTCTTCATCGGAGTCGATCTTTAAGACGCTTCGGACTGACTCTGCTTGTTGGTTGTAACAGTCTTCACTAAATGGGTCGTATCTCCTTAACCGCTTATGGGAATCACTTGAGACCACCTCCATTGGAAAGCTAGCTCAAATATCCACAACTTTTATGAAGGGCACTGGAGCTGAATCGCAACGAAAAGTCTTCATCTGAGTCGATCTTACAGACGTATTGATCTGGCTCTGCTTTTGCGCTTTGTAGCGGTCCAATGGTAGCGGGGGTGACCGCTGTGAGCTGCTATTCTCCATAAAAACCGTCATATCTTCACTCCGTTTGCCTCGGGTCTCCTTTCCCAAGCTCCAAGCTTTCCAATCACCTAAAATGACTCAAAACATATGCAAAATGCTATATATACAACATAGGACTCTAAAATGCAAGTTAAAACAAAATGAGACTCAAATGCACGAAAAACTCCTTAAAATATACAAAGTGAGAATAAAAATCTATGAATCTAAACCTTAAAAACATGCAAAATATGGTGTTATCAGCAAGTAAGAACAAGGGAAGGCTGGTCAATGCGGGGTGCTCGAACCAACAATTCAAAGCTCCTCCAATGTTATTTAACAACAGTCCAATGGACTGCTCAAGATAAAGACATGTATCTTTGGGCTGCCACATCTGGTATTCCAAAACCGAAATTCATCTTTTCAGACGCTTGGAAGCCTCCCCTTCAAGAAGTCACATGGCACAAACAAGTGTGGTTTACATGTTCAATACCTAAACACTCTTGGGGCATCACAGAAGATGAGACTTGCTCTCTTTGCGAAATTTTCATGGAATCAAGGGACCATCTCCTTTTACGATGCCCTTACAGCCATGACTTTTGGAGATGGTGCTTGGGAAATCTAGACGGACATTTCTTGGGGTTCTCCACTTGGACTGAGCTATTAACTAGGCTTAAGTCTCCTTCACAAGACGCAATTATGGTACCACTGAGACTCATTGTTGTCCAGGCAGTTATCTATTCACTTTGGCGCGAACGAAACTCAAGGTTATTCACGGGGTCCGTACTCCTGTTGAGGCTCTATTTGGTCAGATTGATCGCGGAATTCGTAACACCTGCTCAACAAGGCGACATCTTCCAAGTTTCAATTTTGCTCTCCAATTGTAGTTTCGAGGCTCCACTCGCTATAATACTCTTTTAAGTTTTTGCACCGGTTTGCTCAACCGATTTTAAGCTGTTGTTTTCAGACATTTTTTTTTTTTTCCTATTGTAAGTTCGTTCCAAGATGTATAATACCAGAAATTTTATAAAAAAAATTTTTTTTGTCGTATTCAATAATTAATATTATGATACTACAAGAAAACAATTAATTTCGTAATTAGCAACTTAATTTAATCAAAGGTCGGCTGCATTATCAGATCTTCTGACAAACCACACTATATCTAACACATTTATTGGATGTAAAGCATATGGTATACGTAAACGGCTCCATATGCTCTTTTTCATGATTTAATCAGTTGATGATTGGGGGAAAGTGCGTATAAAAATATAGTTTTATGATTGGGGTGAAGCATATTGTATTACTGTGGATGGAAAGAATCAATGATCTTATATATAACTTAAGTAGACATGTTGGTCCAAAGGTCTTTGTCCAATGACTAAGTAATAGCTTTAATTTTAAACAAAATAAAAGAAAATAATAGTTTTAAATATGGTTTAGAGCTACCACGTATATTGACTTAAATTTACTATAAAGATATACACATATACAAATGACTTAAGCGTATGGTTAGTGGCGCCGATAGCTGATCATGGCCATCATAAAAATCCTCTTATGGCAAGTTGGCAACTATAAAATACACATCTATATTCCCAAATTATATACACTCTACAAGAAAACAAATAGTCTCTCGAAAACAAACCCACGTATAGTTTGACAAATATAATGTGATACGCACACCGGCACACGTTAATTAATTTGTAGCAAAGAAAAGGTAATTACGAAGCTAATCTTTTTAACGAGTTGGTAAATTAGTTGTGCCAAAATTAAACCTCCTCTTTACCAAAAACAAAATAAAATGAAACAACTTATATTTAAATTGTTGAAATGAATTAACGTTTCTTGTTAAACAATCTGCTCTATTTTTTTACAAACTATATGTATAGACAAATTTTGTCGACGGACTGTTTAGATTCAAAATTCAAAAATGTTTCTTTGTGGTTTGTTGAGGAAAATACTATATTAGGGAGAGAGAGGAAAATAGGTATATATTATGGTGTGAAGACAATTCAAACATACCAGTGGGTCCAGTACCACCTCTCAATTGACAAGATTTTTGAATCATGGATAGATTGTGAATCATTTTAGCTGAATTTTCAACGAATTAATTAAAATTTGAATGTTAAATTTCATTACAGTGTAAAGACAAATAAAAAATAACACATTTATGCATTTTAACACTTGAATTTATTTAACTAGATAACTGGGTAAGACAATTATAAAATTCCTCTTAAAAGTTTGGATCATGGAAAAGTTGTGAATAATTTTTGTTCAAATTAGTTGTTAAGAAATTAATGTTAAATTTACTTTCCGGTGTGAAGACATTATCAATTATAGCACTGCACCTCAAACGGTCAAATGATTGTATACTATGTTCGAATTCTTTAGCCCAATTATGCAGTTTAATACTTAATTTTTTTTAACTAATTTGACTTGTGAGTAGTTTTGGCTTAAATTTTAATTTTGACAATGATTAACTAAAAAAAGTGAATGTTAAATCTACATTATGGTGTGCAAATAAATCTAACATAGCTCCTCTAACGGTCAAAGGACTTGAGTCTAGGTTCGAATTGTTAACACACATATATGCAGTTTAGCACGTAAATTTCTTTAACTACTACGACAATTTGAAAAATTTTCCTTAAAAATTTTTGGATCATGCAGTTTTTAACACTTCAAATTCTTTAACTAATTCGACAATTTGATTTTTTTTATTTCCCAAAAGATCTGAATCAAGATTGGTTGTGGATAATTTTGGTTTAATGTAAGTTATTATTATCAAATTAATTAAAGATTTGAGTGTTAAGTTTAACTTATGGTGTGAAGACAAATCGAATATAGCACCACTAACGGTCAAATGACTGGATTTTATATTCGATTTGTTTAGCACAGTAGTTATGTAATTTACACTTAAATTTTTTAATTAATTTGATAAATTTGAAAATTTCCCAAAAAGGTTTTAATCATAGATAGGTTGGGGATAGTTTTGGCTCAATTTTGGTACCATGGCATAATATTTTTTCCTACACGGTCTTGTACGTAAATAACCCACATTAAATTCTATAATTTACATTAAGGTAGTTGTAATCAAAAGGACACTGGGCTCGATACGAAATGGTGCAAGAACCATCGAGGGCTGTAGTCAAAAAAGGTGCCCAAGAAACTGGTTCTGAATATGACTGCCATTGTTGACCCATATTTGTTTGTCAACAAAACACACACAACACCTGCTTCGTTTCCTGTACATGTTTTCTGCAACATGGAAACAACATGGAAAAAAAAACAAAAACATGGAAACAACGTAGTTAGCCTTATTTCACTATACAAGCGCATAAACATGTTACATGTCTAACACTTAAGATAATCTTGGTAAAAGACATATAAGCTAACTTAATTAATGATTCTAGTATTCTGACATAAACTATAAGACATTGTGAAAGATGAAACCGTAGAGAAAAGTAGAACAGAGCTTAAAACAGATCACCAACTATAGAAATGTGTCGCTAAAGAAGTCAGTATTATGAATACTCAGGCAAATTGATTTAGTGTTATGACCAATAAAAAAAAAAAAAGAAGGTTGAGTTAAAAGCTAGAAAAAAACAAAGATATATATTTCAGAAAACAGAGCATCTTATGAACATTGAACAACTCAACTGAATTCGAAACAGAGCGTCAGCAATGTTTTTAAACTACATAGACGAACACGATAGTTATATGAGAAAAATTTTGGGATGGGGGGCGAGAGTTTTGACCTCTTATGATGCTTCCTTCTATGTCTTAGCTTTTGTGGAATGACAAACATTGATAAAAACTTATGAAGAAGAACAGAGAAAGGAAAACAACCGAGTTATAAATATTTCTGATTTTCTTAGAAAGAGAATTCTAATTTATGAACGAATGAAGAAAAGGCAATTAAGGGGTAGCACAATAAAAAAGGAAAAGGAAATTAAAGGGTAATTATCTGTAATATCTCAACGGTCAAAAAAGTTACCGTTGCGTTTTCACGGTCAAAATGCTACCACTGTGTTTGAATTGGTAGTTATATTCCTCTATTCTTTAAAGATTAATGTTTTAGAAAAAAAAATTATTTCATAAAAATAGATGTTTTGTATTTTCTATGCAAACGTTATGTAATATTTCATGTTTTGTCCATATTAATTAGGATTAAAGTAAAAAAATAATTAAAATTTAATAAAAAGATAAGAATGTTTTAGGTTATGCAAAAAATTTATTAATATGTATGCAAAACCTTAAAAATTCATCTTTAAAGAACCGAGGAAGTATAATTCTTTTTGTTTTCTACAATTTTTTTTCGATTTTGTCGAAGAGATCCAAATCTTCAAGCCCCTTTATAATTGCTCAAACTTGAATAAAACACAAGACTGAATATGATCAGCGTGAGAGGACCAAGAGTTACAAAAACTAAAAGCTACGATGAACCAATTAAAGAACAATATAATCAAAAAAATTTTAAATGTGGATCAACGGATGCAAGACGGAGGAGAAATCTTGCCACGTGTCCAACCGTTAACATTCTCACACAAAGCGGTGGCGGGGCCGTCAGGTCCACGGTGCACCAAGTTAATGTTGAAGAGCTCAACGTCTTTGCAAGGAAAATTCTTGCTACATCGCAACTTCACTGCCTCTTTGTTAGTCGAAGTACCCCAAATGTTTCTGTACTTGACATTTTGTATCTGAACCTGTGAAGCAGACTGTAACAATAATAAAAAATATTTATCAAATTAGATTATCTGAAAAAAAAAAAAACTAAATAAAACTTGTTTGTGGTGGAAGCTACCTCAAAGCTGCACGGTGGATTTGGACAATATTGTTGATCTATGTTGATTGGGTTTCCGACATTGATCATTTGAAGATTATTATAAAGAAAATTCGAAACTAAGTTCCGTGGCCCAAACGAAGCCCATGTCTTGATCCTTACTCCATCACTTGTACCGTTAAAGATCGAATCCCTAACCGTTAATCCCTGAACGCTCTTCTCGTCTTCATACCTACCAAGACTTCCAACACTGATCCCATGGCCCGGTCCACACCTGACTCTGAAAATATCCAAATCGGTGGTCCCCGACAAGATCGCGATGCAGTCATCACCAGTTCCGATGTCCACGTCGTGGATCTTCATGTGGTTTGATGAGCCTATCTTGATTCCGTCAGTGTTAGGGCTATCTCCAGGAGCCTTAATGCTGACTCGTGCGATGGTAAAGTATTGAACGGCGAAGAAGTTGAAATGGCCCATTTTGCTATTAATCGATTTGATGCGGTGGAGTCTCGAGAATCTCACGAATTGGAACCCCATGTTCATAGGTAGAGCCCGGCAATTATGGCTTTTGCGACAATCGTTGAGTGGCCAAGAGTAGCTTCCTTGACCGTCAAGAATACCACCGCCTGAGACCGTGAGATTGTCAACGTACCTGAAAGTGATCCACGTTTCTTGTTTGATGACGTTAGGATCTTTTGGAGCTAACAAAGTTCCTTTGATGATGAAACTAATCCGACTTTTACATGGTCCCGTGAAGGTTACGGCACCTAAGTAGAAGGTTCCGAATGGGACGTAGACTCTAGGGTGTCCTTTACATCCGCACGCTTCTTTCCACGCCTTTGTGAACGCCTTAAACGCAGAACCAAGACAATAAGTTAAACGCTATAGTTTGTCAATAAAATTGAAAAACTAATGTTGAATTACTTGGAATGATTTAAAACAAGACATTTCAGTACCATTGCATTATCTGTTTTGCCGTCACCACGAGCACCATAGCTTCGAACGTCGAAGATCTTTTTCCTTTCGATAGCTGTAGAAGCGGCGTCTGAAACGCTATTTCCGACGGCAGCGGTGAACAAAATTAACACAAGACCACAAACTGTGGAAACCATTTCTTTATATTTGTTCTTCAGTTGACCCTTTTTTTTTTTTTGATAATTGAAATGCAAATATATAGAGTTCTAGTGGATATCATTCTTGAACTACTTCAAGAAAGCTATATATCAGTGGCTTGATTCTCGTTACTGATTTTTGGTTAAAATTTAATTGTTTCTTTAATCATACAAATTAATTGTCTCTTTAAAAGTTCCAATTGATTCTTTCCTGATTGCTGCTATGATGCTTGATTATAGTGATTATTATTGCAATTCCTTATATAAAAACAGAATATTAGTAAATATGGTAAACTGTTCAAATCTTGCCGATTAATTGTGGGATAAAAAATTCTCAATAAATAAATTCCGTACGGATTAACTATTAATTTTTTTTGCAGTAATTAATGTTTCTGATTATAAATTTACATCCAAATGGGGATGCTTACCAAAAAAACATAACATAACTTATTTTGTTGAAACTTTGCCGTTGATATATTAGTTTCTAAATTATTAAATAATAAATACTTATGAAAAAGGCAATCAAATGATTCAAATCAAACAGAATATATTCAGTTTTCTTAGTCAAGATTTTCAGTCAAAATCTTACTCTGATATGTTATAGCCAAATTTGACTTTGCCTTTGTGTGTTCATGAGTCTATGAACATTATGATATCAAAACGATACTTATAGCGCATAATTACTTTTAAAATTTTGTAATGATAACTGCTTCATCATTGTATACCTTAAACTGATGCCATATATAATTCATTATATGAAGAACAAAATTTAATAGGAAAGAAACTCAGACCAAAGGGAATACAGTAAACGTCAATATATTTTTGTGTGTGGTTTAATACATACAATAATTAGGGCCATCGCAAAAGTACAACCGTACAAGCAACTAATTTGCAAATTTTGAAAAGAATTTGGATTTTGTGAAATGAATGAGTGATGGGTCCCTCGTGAAACTCTCCATGAAATACCGTATGTAACTATCCTTGACTTCTTTCATCATTCGTCGAATTTCTAATCTCTATTACTACTACAAAATAAGAGCAAAACAACAACAACAACAAAAAAATATATATATTTAGTACAAAATAATACTAATATCTAACAAGACATGAATCATTCATTATGTCTATCAAGTTATGAATTTATAAATTCAAGATGCATATAATTAAAATTGACCTCACAATTATTTTAGTTCATTTCGATTTCATAATTAAACTATACTACTATGGTCCAAAACGGGAAACATGGTTTTTAACTACGAGAATTATAATCATTGGTTTTATTTCGGTATTTCAGTATCACTTCGAACAGGCATTACCTTGATATTTTCTAGAAGTATAATTAAAAAAAAAAAAAATTGGCAACCTTTTAGACAAAAAAAAAACAAAACTAAAAAAAAGGCGTGCAAAATTCTACACACGTGCAAACACTTTCTAAGTTTTTTCTATAAATTTTCTTAGGCTAGTTTTACGTGATGTGATGGGATTTCATCAAAGAAGGCGTGCTTTGACCCAATAAAAGAAAATGTAGTCTGATTTTGGTGATTTTAATATTTTTAGATAGTAACTGTGATATAAAATATTTAACATTTGGTCCGTCAAGGCTGCTGGATAGTGGATTACTGGATTCTAACGGTCAACATGTCTCAACGATCAAAGTGCTATTATTTATGCATAAGAAAGCTTCGTGATTATCATTTAATCAACATGGGATCTCTTGTTACTTTACTCACATATTCATATCTTCCCTTGTTTGTATTGAGATATGTTTTTCAACTCACTATTTATAACATATGGTGAGAACGGAATGGAAAACGTCACGGGGAAACACATACTCCGTCTTCAAAACTCACAGAAATGATTGATAAAAACGTTCGAAACAGGCTAAACACAATAAGGAGTTCGTCGTCTTACGAAGGAGGACTGCAATATTGGTTTCAAACTCATAGCAATTAATCTTCACTCAAAAATGATTATTAGCCATATTTTTTTTTTGAAAATTCTGTAATATGAAGCACCCGTTGTAAAACAGTTTTGTTGAATCCAATTGTACATTCATACAAAAAAAAAAAAA
>VBRH01000247.1:92634-111249 GCA_014578085.1 Cardamine resedifolia | reverse complement strand
AGAAAGAAAAGAAATCTCCAAACCGATAAATAGAAAAAAAAAAAACAATTTCCGAAGAAGAAGGAGAGAAAAATGACAGATGCCACACTTTCTCTTTCTGCACTGATCACTAAAAAATATGAAGAGAAAAAACATGCAGACCCACGAGAGGTAAGTGGCGACAGCTTTTTGAAGAAGGAGGATCGTAAAAATGACACATGACATCTACACGTGCACTCTGAAAAAAACAAAAAAATAATACTAAAGCATAAACAAAAATTACACAAAATTAATAATCTCCGAAAGAGGTGAGTAGAGAGATTATGTAGAAAAATGAGAGGAGAATGACACATGTTACACACGTGCATTCATCTCCGAAATCGCCGACCGGGAAAAAAAATTCTTTTTTTTAAGTTTTTCACATAAAAAGTTTTTCTGGGCCCTAAGCAAATTTGAAACGGGCCACAAAAGCAAATCTGAAACGGGCCGCAAAAGCATGCTGCTGGAAAGCTAAAAAAGGACGACGTGGACACCCTGAGAAGGCTTCAAACTCTCTCATTATATAGATAGATAGATTTGTTATTTTATATTGAGAACTTAGTAGATATCAGATTCTTTTTATATAATTGGAAAAAACAAATTATAGGATAGAAGTAGACGGAGCCAAGTCACGACAGTTAATATGAAAAAAGTAGAAAAATATCCTTTACGAAATTTCCATAATGCTATTTAATGTATAGATGGCTATTTACATATAAAATAACTAATAAGTTCTTCTAATTTTCAATTTAAACCAGAAAACGTTTCGAGTAATTTGGAAAGAATTGGAACTGTACGAGTGATGGACCGACAAGTATGATATGGTACACGTAGCCATCTTGCATGCAACTTGGTCTCTTTGTTTTGACAGAATCAATGCCTTATTTGTGTAACTTACAAATAACAAATCCGTGACCAGTGCAATATCTTCAATTCATAAGGAAATATTATATTATAAGCAAATATTGACAATAAATATATATTTATGTGTATAATCTACAAGGAAATATTATATTTTAATAATTTAATTATTTTATCAACTGTAACTAAATGCACTATATATATATATATATGTACACACACATCAAACATTTCAATTGTGTTGAGTAATTTTATATAATTTTTGAAACAAAAAAAATAGTGATCATCTAAAGACTCTTTTGAAAGAGAAAGAGGGAGACAAGAGCTTAATAATTTCATCGGTGAAGAGATGAGTAACAGTGAGTCATATCCACCGGATTTCCGGCGTGTAATCAACAGCGGAGATCCTCCAGCAACGGCGGAGGTCAAACCAGTTCTTGTCCAGGACAAGGATATCCAAATTCCGGTTATCGATTTGGAGCGTTTGGACAAGGATATACTGAGAGAGGCATGCAGGGAGTGGGGAATATTCCGTTTGGAGAATCACGGAGTACCGTTGGCGTTGATGTCAGAGCTTCAAGAAATATCGGAGTCACTACTGAATCTGCCGTTTGAGAACAAACGGGAATTGTTCGCCGCCGTTAACTCTCCGTTGTCGTATTTTTATGGAACACCTGCTCTAAATCGTTCGGGAGATGCACTAAAGAGAGGAACTCGAGCTTCGAACGTGAATATGGTCGAAGGTTTCAACGTTCCTCTCTATTCTCTCTCGAAGCTTCCACCTTCTTTTACTTCTTGTGACGATGATGATACTCAACAGTCAAAACTCCAATCTTTCAGGTAACATACGTCGTCGTTTTGTCTTCCTTTTTTTTTTCCTCCTCGGTAGCTTAATAATGAATGGTTTTTTTCCTAATAAATTAATCAGTCGGTCACCAAGTGCTTAATAATTTAAATGTAGGCTTTATAGTTAGCTAATGTACCATACATATGGACGATACTATAATAAGACCAGATCTACATGTTCTTATTTTTCGCATGTCGGACTTATAGCTTCAGTGAACGTGGTCATTTAATTGAATGTATTACCAAATTTCGAGATGTATATGTGATATTATTAAATCATATTTATGAAGTCCATTGAAAACCAGTGGAAATGATATATTATAAGATGACGTCAAAAAAAAATGATATATTATAAGATATTTTAAATATCAGATAATATGTGTGGGGTGAATACTGTAGAGTTGACGACGAACAGTATCAGGAAGTGACACGTACATGGAGTTTTGATTGACGACTTGTTAGACCATATCCGAGATATCATTAGTGGAGTCTCTAGTTATTATTAATATTAATATTTGTAATTATTATTAATTATTTAATTAAATTTAAAGTAAAAAAAATTATGCCAATAGCAATGAGATATTTATTGTTACATAGTCTTAATATTTGTATCCCTTAAAATTCCACCGATAGGCATACTCTTACATAGTCTTGCATATATGCCTTTTTTTAATATATATTATGTTTAAGTTTATATATGCCTAAGAAATCAATTTAAATCCGGGTTAGTGCTGGATTTGTCCGACGTTTTTCTACAATTTGTCCACTTGATTAAAGTTTTTGGCCACTATAATCTACTTTGTTCCACTAAACTCATAAAATGGTTATTGATTGATTTTCAACATTTTGGCAGCATCTAAAAATGGTAAAACAAAATGTGGGTTACTATTTACTAATAGCTTTAATTGTTACTTTTTAACTAAATATGATTTAAAAATGTCCTAGCACACATTATTTGAATTTAGTTAATATATATATATATATATATATCCAATATTATAGAAAAAGAGTAGCATTATTTGAATTCGATTTTAGTTATCAGAATCCAATATACATGTCTACCTCAATGTGTTAACTGTTCACACATGCACGTTATCTTCCGTGAAGTGTTCATTATTTTAGCATTTTTATCTTATTGTAACGCCTGTTAACTATTGCACTAATTAATGCACTTGTCATTTACTATGCAGTTTTGGGATTTGATCCGTACTACATCTTCTCAAGTTGAAAAAAAAAGAAGAAAGAAAAAAAGAAAAGAATTTGATGACAAATAAAATCTTCAAACCGTATAGTGTCTTATATGTATATGAGTATATCCATACATACAAATTTATTTCAATAACTGTATGATTATATTCTTAAAGACTTAATCCATTGGTTTTGTAACTTATTTTTGTTTGTTTGTTTGTGTGTGAGTATATGCAGAGTGTTGATGGAAGAATACGTAGGGCACATAACAAGAATTGCTATATCCTTGTTTGAAGCTATAGCACAAACACTGAAACTAGAATTTTCGAGTGGCCAAAGATCAAAATACTTATCAGAGTCGACAGGGCTCATACGGATTTACCGGTATCCTCGGAAATCCGGCGAAGCAGCAGCTGGAGAAGCTCTAGGAATGGAAGTCCACACGGACAGTTCAGTGATCTCAATATTAAAAGAAGATGAAAGTGGTGGTCTTGAGATCATGAAAGATGAAGAATGGTTTTGTGTAAATCCTGTTGCTAATACTCTCATCGTCAATCTTGGAGATATGATGCAGGTACTTTAAACATCTTCATGACTAATTTGATTATGTTAGTTTTATCATTTGACTGATGTTATATATATACAGGCGATAAGTGATGATGAATACAAGAGTGTGAAGCATAGAGTGAAGACGAAGAAGAATATGAAGACTGAGAGACACTCAGTGTGTTATTTTGTGTTTCCAGAGAGAGATTTTGTGATAAAGTCATCAAAGCATAAGCCATTCACTTACGCAGAGTTTGAAGCTCAAGTTCAGGCTGATGTTCAGTCTCTTGGAACCAAGATTGGCCTTCCTAGATTCATCCCAAATTCTCCATTCTTTCTCTGATCGATCGTGTAAGAAATTTTAGTATCTACTGGTTTTATAAGCTCTTGATACTAAAAGTGGCTCAAAGGTTTGTAACTTACTGGAAACGACGTTTGAGATCCGGTTTAGTTTGATTTGAACTTCCATTTATGAGTTTTATAGAAATTGTAACCGTTCGTTTTGATGCAAATTGAACCCGTTGTTTTTTTTTGTTTTTTTTTTGGATTCGGTTCAATTTTAGATACAGAAATGTTGATTTAATATGATTAAATCTATTTTTACTAGGGCTGGCCTGATGATATTAGAGAATTTAACAATAATTTGTCTTTCTTAAAAACATCTATTATTACTCCATCTTCCATCTGTTCCTAAAAATTAATGTTTGAGAGTTTTTACACAAATTAAAAAATAGTGATTACTAATTTTAAATACAATATATATTTTTACTAAAAATTTATTCTAATAATTATGAACCAACAACATTTTAGTAAATGTAAATATTTTTAATCATTTCATCTTGAAATTTACAATTTATCAATAAAAAAAATTAGAAAGTAAATATTTATGAAAAAAAAAAAACATTAATTTTTTTTTGTAACAGAAGGCGTAACAAAAAAAAATACCACTCTTTATACTAAAGGCATCTCCAATCACACTCTATTTTTTTCTCTAAATTTTATTATAGAGTAATTTTCTCTCCAATTTTACTCTATATTTTACTCTAAAATAGAGTAAAAGATATGATTACTCTATATTTAGAGTAACTCTATTTTATACTATACATTTAGAGTAATCCTATTTTTTACTCTATATTTACAATACTATTTTTAGAGTAAAAAATAAAATAATACATTGGAGAAAAACTCAACTCTATTTTAGAGTAAAAAATAAAAGAATACATTGGAGATGGTCTAAAACGTTAATCCATTGTTGAAAAAAAAAAAAAAACGACGATCCATCTATTATTATTCTATTTTTTTGTTGTTGATAAAATTATTATTCCATTTAACAGTGACATCTCAACAAAGAGTATTATAAAATTGATTTATTGCAGAATCAAGCAAATTTTGCTTTAGTGATAATTTGCCATAATGAAGCAAATTTGATTTAGTATCATATAGTGTGAACATAATGAAAGTTTGTTTTAGTGTAAATTGCCACAATAAAGCAATTGGTATTAGTGGTTAGTGGACCATAACAAACGCTTAAACATTATTTTCTTTATCAACTGTTTAAAGTTTAAACAAATTGTTGATACTAAAATCACAAATCTTATAACTTTAAGGGACTTATTGGTTTTAAGATTTTTAAAGAGTTAAAATTCTTAAAGAGTTGACTGTTATTCAATCTTGAATTTCCAAACTCTATTAAAGTTTTGTGTTATTGGTTTTGATAGTTTTAAAATGTTGTTTACAATCATTTAAAGTAATGAGTTATTGGATTGAATATTTAAAATTTTCAATGAAAGTTATGTGTTATTCAAATAAAATGATTTTAAGTGACTTTATAGTTATATTAAAATATAGTGTTATTGGTTGATTGAATTGTGAGTTTTTTGTTCATATAAAAACTTTTGTAAAATAGTAGGTGTTACCCTAATATTTTCGAAGACTTCTTCTAAATAATATTTAAATGTGTTTCTTTTACTGTTTCGGTTTGGTTTATAATTTTTTTTTTTATATAGAACATATAGTATCTAGTGTTCTTCCTCCTTCATTCCAAGTAGCTAGAAACATCATGGGATATATATAAAAAACAGAGAATTTGAATCTAAATTTTTATTTAAAAAAAAAAACAGAAAGATTACAAATATGAGTTCACAAATCTCTGTTGTTGGTGTTATAGGCCTATCGAAACTCCATATATTTAATTTCATGACTTGCGTTTCTCTCAATCGAAGGTGTTGTGGAGAACTATAGTATTCAGGGCACGATGGAAATCAAAGTGTTCTTGTCGTTCTTCAACAAAATTAATTGTCAAAGGAGTAGATGAGAGAAGGAAAATAATAATTTCACAAAATAGAAAAAGGTAAGATAATATTAAACAAGTATCATGATAATTCTATGAGAATATAGAAAAATCTTTGATAAAATATTATCATGTAATTTAAAATATGTAAGAGTTAACAAACTCCCAAATTATTATAGTCACTAAAATTCTAGCTAAATAATGATTGAATAAGCCCTTATTTTAATCACGTTTTGTTTATCACCTTTTATTACATTGTGGCTTAGTACAACCAACTAATGTGTACCAACACTTAATTTATTGACACAAGTGATAAATTAACATCATCCACGAAGCGACTAACGAGGCTCCAAGACAAATCTCATGAGCAGTCTCACGTGCTTGTAGACCTCTCCGCCACGATCGTGGAGCCGGACAGCACGAATGCCTGGCTTGAGCTCCGACAACGGAAGACATGTCTGGCCGGCGAAATCGTTCTGAGTGTTACTATCGTAGTCTTTGACTGTGATACACAGAAGTGCTAGTTCAGGAACACGCAACGGAAACTCGAACTCCTTGTTCCAAATTGGAAACCATTCGTCTGTATCTATTTCTGTTTTGTCACTTGCTGTGTCCAAAGGAACCCCTGCGATTCCGATCTGAAAAAAACAATGTACGTGTAAGTAGAGTTCGTTGACTTGTTAGGCAAGAAACCTAATTAGGTTTCATTAATTGCTTCATAGAGCTACTCAAACCATGTTTTTGTTCGATGTTCTGTATATGAATGAACACTTGCCTTTGCGTAGAAATCGGGAGGAGAGTACCGATCAAAGTGATCTTGAGGAAAATCCAGATTCCACCCCTCTCCAGTGTAGATCTTCACCTACTCGTAGACCAGACACAAAGCTAAGTAAGATGTTTTCTTGTTTTACAAGAAACGGATGAAACAGAGACAAATACAAAACCTTAAGAGTTGTTTTGATCTTGAGATTTTGACTGCAAGGGTCAAAAATTTCACCGCCAGGACCATTGGAGAGCAAAACATCAGGCTTTTTCACATAGCCACATCCACCATTGGCTTTAAACATTCCTTGCATCATCCACAAAAACTTCCCATCGCTCTGCACTTACAAAAAACAAGTATAATAGGTGTATACTGAATTTTCCATAGTAGAGTGGAGAGAGCATTAAATCTCTTACTTGCATATTGAAGGCAACCATTTGAGCACCATGAATCCATCCAACGAGAGGATCATAGTTAGATGAATCAAAACGTGTAATCTTGGGAAATATCCTCAGGAGATTCCGCTGCGTGAACTTTACTAAATCGGGTCCACGGGTTTTAGCCAGAGTCTCGAGCCACTGCTCGCTCATGCTTAACCGTATGACTCGGTTAGGATCTCCATTCAAGCAGTTCTTCAATCCTCCTTTGCGGTTCCCAGCGTGAATCGAGATCAAATCTCTGTATTCGACCGCTACAGTCTCTTCATCTTCATCTTGAATCTGTTCTTCTGCATCTGCAATTTTCTGCCACAACACAAAAACTCTGAGAAGACCATTAGGAAACACTAATTAATGGTTACTTTAAACTCTGTTTTTATTTCTTACTTTAGCTCTAAGGGATTCATCTGTTGTTGAACCTTGAGAGAACTGAGTCTGAAGATACTCTTTTGGTGGCTTTGTTGAGATCAAAATCTTCTTCTTGAGTGTCTCTGGTGAAGGAAAACACTCTGTGTACTCGTCTTTTTTACATTGAAACAATGTTCCTCGAAACGTCTTACTCACCATCTACAAAAACAATTCACCATATCAATCAAACTCATTGTTGTAAACATGATTCGTTGATTCGTCAGAATCCTACATTAGCGACTTTCTTCTGAAGATTTGGAGGCAAATGGTCTTCTAAGGTAAGCATAACAGGATAATCAGACACCTGAAACGCGTTCTCCTTAACCGCGTTAAGACATTTCTGCAGATCTTCACAACTCGTTAACGTCCTGACATCATCACCAGAAAACACAAATCAAGAAATTGTATACTTTTTTAAAAACCTAGTTAATTTTGGGTAAGACACAGACCCGCCGTGACGAACTTCAGCTTCTTTACCAGAAGAGTTAGGCCATAGATCAAGCTCAATAACACGAACGCCTTTTCTCAGAGCTTTGACAATCGGTTCGATGCTGCTATTACTGCTGAGCTGATTCCCAGTCAAGTAAGAGTTATGTCCCGTGTACAAGATGTAATGAGATAAAGGCTGATTCATATCTTGCCAAACCTGAAACCAAAATCCCATTAACAAAAAAAAATCTTTCTTAAAGTAAACAGATCTTATCATAACTTTTAACCTCGCGGGTCAGAGGCAATGGAGAGTTGAAATCACTGAGGAGATAACGGTAGAATCCTTCAAGATGAAGTCCACGAGGGTGGAAAACGCCGTGATGTTTGAGTCTGTAGAATATATCCTTCACGTAGTTTAAGTCTGCGTGTTTCTCTCCTTGAACTTGGATAACGAATCTAAGCATCTCATCTGCGGACATCTTGTCGTTTTGGGAGTAATCATGGAAGAGAGTCTTGATTTCTTCAGGTGGCTCACTTGATTTCACCTTGAAGCTTCTTACACAACAGAAACACACTTTGAATGATTCCTTCATTGTTTTTTGCTCTGAAAGTTAAGCCAGAGAGAGAAAAGAAACAAAGAGATACGATGTATTGTTCTTCTTTGTGAAACACATTAATATACTCAAGTAAAGTGAGACTTTGCTCTTATGTAAAGATATAAAGGAACCTCACCAAAAAAAATATATATATATAAAAAAGAAAAATCTGAAGGACAGAGATGATGTGTTGGTTGTCGGAATTAAAGTTAGTAATTAAACCCAAACAGAGCAGTGGACCAAATCCAGAACCAATGAGGATAAGTTTAAAAAAACGTGATAGAGTGTAATATCCAATAGCTGAGATACTAGTGGTACGTTTGTCAGCATATAAAATAGGTAAAATTCCATAAAAATATATCACCTATTTATCATTTCCATAAAAATACATGAATTTTTAAAATATTCACATATATAAATCATTGGTACAATTCATTAAAATACATCAACTTTTAAATTATATCCATTAAATACTCAAAAATTAATGAAAATAATATTTATTAATTTTTTTAAATAAAAACATTTTTAAAAATTCAAAAATACTTATAAATCATCTAAAAAGTTGCAAAATATCATATTCTTCAATGATTCAAAAAAAAAAATTACTAAAATTGTAAAATTTTGAAATTGTAAATAAAAAATATCAAAAAATATAAAATTCCTACTACTCTTTGAAAATTCAAAAAACTCTAAAATCTAAAATATAAAGTTTTAGATTCATAAAAAATTTTTAATAATATAGTTATCATTTTTTTCAAAACATTTTTTCAAAAATAGCACCATTAAATAATATTATCTCTTAACAATATAATTGTACAGTTATAGTCTTTACAAATTATTTAGATAAAAGTGTTGTGTATAAATATAATAATATAATAAATTGTATATAATTATATCACGTGTTAATATGAAAAAATTTAATATATATATATATATATAAATATTGTATTTTAAGTTTATAATTTTAAAAATATATTAGGAATTTTATCTGTTTTGATACTTTTTATTTACAAATCCAAAATTTTACAATTTCGAAATTAATTTTTTGAATCATTGTAGAATATGCTATTTTGCAATTTTTAATATTTTTTTTGGATTTTATATGTATTTTCAAATTTTTCAAAATGTTTTTAGTTACAAAAAAATAATAAATATTACTTTCTTTAATTCATGAGTGTTTAAAAGATACAATTTAAGAGTTGATGTATTTTAATGCATGAAAAAAATATCAGGTATTTTTGTGGGTGCTTTAAAAGTTCATGTTTTTTTTTTTGAAATCGATAAATAGCCAGTATATTTTTATGAAATTTTTCCTATAAAATAGTAAATTTTATCTATTATTTATTTATTAGCAAATCATTAATCATCAGATGTGTAATTGTCAAACACAGATCATTTATTGTCAGCACAATTGAATATATTATCAACACTATTGATGATGTAATTGTTGAACATATCACATGCTTAAGAAAAAATTGACTTTAACGGTGAAGTGGGAAAAGTGCAATAGCCAAACTAGTGCCGTCGGACCTGATTTTAGGTTGCTCTTCACTCAAATAACTTGTGCCATCAGATTCTCTCCTTAAAACATAGTTTGGTACTCGTTTTGATGCGAAATCTGCATCAATTTTATGCCAATTTGGTGCAAACATATCAACAAACCTTTTTTTATTTATGTTTATTATTCTGTCAATTTAAATATCCAAATCTCATATTTTTCTTAAAAGACTTCTAATGAGCATGGTATAATTTAATCATATTCTCGTGAATATGCTCAACTTAGGCTATCCATTAATTCAAAAGCTATGTACAATATATTCTACAAAGGCCCACTAAGAAAGCCCAAATCACTAGAAAGTGTCAAAATGCTATCTCTCGATTTCGATTTCGTTAGAAATAGAATCAGAAAGTTGTTGTTGTCGTCTTGGTTGCCTTAGAAGCTCTATCAACGCCTCAGCCTTTTGCTTAGCTCGACTTGTGCTGCTCTGCGACAGAGCCACGAGCGGAGGAACCGCTCCTTCACGAGCCACCATGGTTCGATACGCCACACTCTCCTCACAAAGCTGCAACAATATCGACACAGCCATCTCTTTCTGTCTCTGTGTTCCCACTTCCACAATCTCCACCAACACCGGAACTCCTCCTTCCTCCACCACCGCCGGCTTCGATTCCGGCACCGACATTAACTGATTCATCACGTACGCCGATTTATCAACCATATTCGATTCAAAATCCGCCATTAACTCCACCAACGGCTTCATAATCCCAGATTCCACAGCTCTGGTTTTGTTCTCCTTCGCTGAACACAAAGAGTATAACGCCGTCGACGCGTCTTTCTTCGCTCTGAATCCTCCCGTTTCTAGAAGGTTCACGAGAAGAGGAATCGCACCGGATCTTCCGATTGCGATTTTGTTCTCCTCCACCTGCGATAACCGGAGAAGAGCACATGCAGCGTTCTCTTTCGTCGTCGGTGTTCCTAATTTCAACGCCTTAACGAGCGGTTTAATCGCACCGGAAGAAGCAATCAGCTCTTTGTTCTCATCGCAGAGTGAGAGATTCAAAACGGCAGTGACTCCATACTCCTGGAGCTGAAGATCGGAAGAAGAAATCAGAGAAATCAACGGTTTAATCGCGCCGGCTTTAGCGATTTTGATTCGATTCTCTGGTTTGTTCTTGGCTAAGAGTCTAATCTCCATAGCAGCTTGCTTCTGTTCTTCGATCGAACATGAAGAATGGAGATGCGAAACAAGATATCTGATCAAATCATCGAAATTATCATTGGTACAGGAGAGGAAGAGACGTCGGCTCTCGGAGGAAGTAGTTGGAAACTCGCCGGATCTGTCGCTGTTACAATCGCTGAAAGCAGCAGAGGAATCATCGTTGACGCTTGAACCGCTAAATTTCCGGTCCATGTAGGTGAAACCGTTACGATTATCCATCGCCGTGAAATCGAATTTGTTCGGGTCAGGTTTGGGCCTCAAACGTGGGGACTGGGAACAACAGTGTGAGGAATATGTGTTTGCTGAGCGAAAGAACCTGGATATTTGTATTTAATTAATTTTAATTAAATCTCACCTATACGATGATTAAAATTCAGCTTTATTTTAGCAGTCAATTATTTTTTTTAATAATCAAATAACTAAAAACAATCCGTTGTCAGAAAAAGACCAAATCAACCAATATTTTTGGTTTTCTTCATTTTAACAATTTTTTATTCTGTCCGCGTTTTTCATATCAAAATTTGAAGCGAAAGAAAAAATATATTTAAACTACAAAAAATGAAGAGAAAAACTTTAAAACGATACTTATTGAGATTTTAAGGAAGATAAAAATTAGAAAACAATGAAATCCAAAAGCTAGCCTCCAGCTTTAATATTGAAAACTAGACTAGGGAACTTTTATTAGATGAAAACGGTTGTTTTGCAGTTTCCATAGATCGTTGCATAAATGTAAAATGGATTGTTTGAAAATTAGTGTGTTACTTATGGTATTTATGTTACTTCCTCCTCAGTAATTTATTTTTGGCCATATTTTCTCCGGTTTGAGTATTGGCCTGAAAACAGATAATTGACCACACTTTCTTCGCTTCTTCTAGAAGACTAGAACTTTTGAGCCTTCGATGATGGAAGATATAACTTTACTAACTAAGCTAATGGATTCTGTTTTCTTTTATTGTTTGGTGTACGTTAAGAAAGTAATTCAAGAAAGTTAGTTTAGTGGATTTAGTGTAGATATAAATATATAATACTACAATACGAAGCTACCGAGAAGTGACGGCCCATGTTGAAGGAAAGAGCAGAGTGGGCCGTTGTGGTACGCGACACGTAATACAGTATACATCCAAGTCACATATTTCGAAGTGTTAGTTTGGATCGTATCTTGATATTCCTTGCTCAAACACGGTTTCTCCCATACTCCAGATTTTTGGTAAACTTTAAACTCATCAAAAATAGCAAAATCCTAACATATGGATATTCTCAAAAACCTATAAAGAGTTACATGCATCTTTGAAGCCTCCACTCCCAAAATCACTTCAAAGTAAAAATTTGCATATATCTCCATTAAGTAGTCAAGACATATCAATTAAGGATATATTTTGGTCAAGAAAATGAAACTTTAAGATAGTGTAAGCAAATAGTCAACATCACAAATTGTGAGCAAAGTTGAAGCTTATATATCTACTTATTATTATTATTATCATTATTTTTAAAAGACACAATAAAACTATAGTTATTTGATTAGTTATATGTACGGATCTTGGCTTGTGGCATCCCTTTCTACTAGTGATCATTGATTTATAAAGCTTTTCTATTACAAACTCTTTGGAGGATAATAAGAAGAAGAAAAGAATTATGTTGTTAAACAAACTGAAACCGCATGAGAAGTTTAACTGAATCTAGTCTCTCGCCTTTGCGATCATACAACGGAACAGAACGTATGCCCTGTCTCAGCTCTGCCACTGGCAAACATGTCTGCCCCGAGAAATCGTCCTTCTCTGGCATGTTGTAGTCATGAACTTCAACTCTGAGCAACGCAAGCTCGGGTACTGTAAGCTGAAACTCAAACTCCTCGTCCCAGAAAGGCTCCCAAGTGTTGTCTTCTTTCTTTGTTTTCTTCATTACCTTATCAGCTCTTACTCCTGTTATCCCAACCTGGTTTCACACAATAGTGCAATCCACATGAAACAGAGAGAAAAAACAGAGCCAGAGTTGAGAATCAACTATGTAGAAAGCATCTAAATCAAAGAGTACTCTTTCAAAATGTTAACATAGCCAACTAAGTTGCTTACCCTTGTGTAGAAATTAGGAGAAGACCAAGTGTTGAAACATGTTCTCTGGAAACCAGAGTCCCATCCTTTTCCCATGTATACTTTCACTTTCAGAGTTGTCTTTATGGGTGCTTTCGCTTTCGGATCAAACACTTCTCCACCAGGACCATGGTTCATCATAAAATCCGGTTTTTTCACATACCCACACCCACCATTCCCTCTAAACATACCATGCATCATCCAAAGAGCTCTTCCATAGCCCTGAAGTTTAGAGACCCAAAATGTATCAGTGTGTCAGATGAGTAAAAGAAAAAGAAAAAAATGCAAACCTGCATGTTGAAAGCGACCATTTGAGCTCCGTACATCCAACCGTTGTAGGGCTTGTAGTTGGAGGAAGTTACTCGTGTGGCCTTGGGATATATCCTCAACAGATTCTTCTGTGTGAATCTAGATTATGTAGTGAGGTTAGAGCAAGAAAAAGAACTAGCTGAAAAGCAATTGCTTTTTGGAATGGGGCATGTGATACTTACTTGATGACTTCGGTTCCATACATTTCAGTGGCTTTCTTGAACTTCTGCTCCCTCAAACTCAGCCGTCTAACTCCACCAGTATCGATGGTAAGTGCTTCCTTCAATCCATTTTTAGCATTTCCAGAAGGAATAGCTATCAGGCGACTGTATGTGAGGAAATCCAAGTTGCTGGATTCTTGATCAAATCCATCCTCTTCATTTTTGGCCTCGCTTGTTTCTTCCTCAGTCTACACAAGTTATTGCAAGCAGAGAGAGAGATTTAAGATGATACTGATAAACTAAAACTCCTAAATATGGACTGCAACGTACCTTCTCATCGTCTACTTGGTCGGTTGAAACATCTGATGACGCCTTTCCTGATACATCTGACTCAGAATCCTTGTCCTTTTTTAAGTTGCCTTTGGGAGGCTTTGTGGATATTACAACTTTGTACTTGAGATCTTCTGGTGAAGGGAACTCTTTTAAACCGCCAGACTCGGTAAAATACACCATATCCATGAATGTCTCTTTCATCAACTGCAGCAATAGATTAAAGGAAAAACAGAACTTTTTCAATATCTTCAAGAACTTATGAAACTAATACATCAATGATTCCTCAGTGAGATCAAGAAAGCACCTCAGCTGCTTTGGCTTGAAGATCTGGGGTCAAATGATCTTCCAAAGTTATGATCACAGGATATGCAGATGCAGAAAAGGCATGCTCTCTAATAGATCTCAAGCATTTGATCAGTTCCACTGGAGGTGTCCATGCCCTAAAAGCATTAAACTTACTCTCTTTATTCCCGAGAAAACTCTAGACCTATAGATCTTGGAATATACATCAGAACACAAAGACATACCAGCCATGGAGAACAAGTATGTCGTCCTTAGTAGAGTTAGGCCACAGGTCAAGTTCAAGAGCTCGAACACCTCTCTTTAATGCCTTAATGAGAGGTACATCGCTGCATTCACTGTTGATCTGATTCCCAGTCAGATACGAATTATGGCTTGTGTAAATGAAATAGTGGGACAAGGGAGAGTCCATGTCTTGATGCACCTGAAACAACAAAAGCTCAAAGATTGAAACTTTCCAAGTTGCAAGAAAAAGAAAAACGTTAGCAGAGACAATACCTTACTATCAATGGCATGATTCAGATCATGTGAGAACAAGAAACTGAAGAAATCGTCAAGGTTCAGTGTATGCCTCAAGAACTTAGTGATATGATGTCTTTCACATGTGATTCTTTCTATGATCTTCTCTGCATCTGAAACCAACACCTCAGTCTCGTCTTGCGCCTCAACCAATAACCGACATAGCTGCTCTGCCGTCATGTGGTTCCCGCCCTCAGTATACTGTACAAATGCTGTCACTACATCCGGAGGTGGAGCTCCTCTGTTCATCCTGAACTTGTCACTGAAACACAAACCCATTTTGTATCTCCCCATCTGTCTCTTCATCTCAGGTCTTTGTATCCCCAACTTGAAATCTCAGCTCGACAAAAGGCAATAAGATACCTCACAATCACACCAGAAAATCTCTATCTATATATTTTCACCTCCCGGATTCTCTTCAGAAAGTTCCTGCAATTTAGTCAATAAACAACTCCTGCATATATGGCATGATCTTCATACACATCAATCAAATATATATCGTTCTTTTTTCTTGTATACTTTATGATAATTATAGTGGTACACATCTTTTGCTCAGTGCTCTTAGCTTTCATTACCACAGATTCCCAGCATAGGAGTCATGTTGAAAAACCTCACTTTCTAAACAAATAGCTTAAACAAATATTATGGTATCTAATTCCAGAAGCATATGATGTAGCTCAGGGAAGCTTCATAGATTCAACGTTTGGGTTTCTTCACACATTTCATTTTCTATATTTGCTTCCACATTTCACGGTACGCAAACTCTTTCAAGTCACTGTTAAAATGCTCCTAAAGTCCTTGAAGAATCTCAAAACCACTGTAAGTTACCAATCTTTCTAAAGATAAAATAGAACAAGAATCTGTTTTTCTTCACTAATAAGCATATATGGGTGGTGTGGTCTCTGTCTACGGATTAAGAATATATACCTTTAAATTGTTAAATGTAAAGCAACGCTAAGAAAATTGATTAATCAGCATAAAGCGATTCACATAGCAACAAAAGATTCCAGAATATATACTCTATTTCAGAATTTCACGTGTTTAGTGCAGCAAACAGAGAGACAAAGCCTTAAATTAAAGATATGAAGCTTCTTGATCTATAAGTCCTCATGCTTATAAATATCTATTTTAAGCTATCCAATACCAAATGATCCAGAAAAGAAAGAATAAAGAGATTATGTTTTAATGCAAAGATGGAGATGCTTATTAATGTTTATTATAACTTCATAAGAAATTCTTAGTTTTTGGTTCTTATTGAACAAAACTCCATCCCAAGAAACATATATAAACGAAATCATATAGGAAAGGAATGCAAAAGATCTATATATTTCACCGGTAAAATTTGAATTTTATTCCTCAATGAAGGAGCATGACACATAAAACACAACATCTGAAATAAAGTAAGAAGCTATAAATTTAGATGGGGATACACGCACCAAAAAATGGCGTCTCAGACAAACTCGAATCGCATAAGAAGCCGTGTAGAGTTGTATTTCTCTCCCTTTTGATTGAAGAGTGGAACAGCGCGTATGCCTTGCCTTAACTCGGAAACTGGTAAACAAGTTTGACCTCCAAAATCGTCTTTTTCATTAGCGTCGTACTCATGCACTTCAACACGGAGTAGAGCAAGTTCGGGAACAGCTAAAGGGAATCTAAACTCCTTATTCCAAATGGGTGTCCATTTATCATTCTCTATTTTTGTTTTCTCCATCACCTCATCAACAGGTGCTCCAGCAATACCCACCTGTATTGACCAAAGTTAAAATTCCATTCGGATCAAGTTATGGGAAAGAAGGAAAAATCAAGATTGGAGTTCATATACTTTAACGTAGAAATCTGGAGGAGAATAGAGATCAAAGTGAGTTTTTTTGAAGTCTAGGAGCCATCCATCTCCCATATAGACTTTCACCTGCCATTATTAGATGTTAAGCAAGAAACTGTGGAACGCATAGATGAAGATACCAACGGATGTTCAACTCTATAGCGTAGCCAACCTTTAAAGTTTTCTTTGAAGACAAATTCTCTTTGGGACAAAAAACTTGTCCATTAGGACCTACATTCATAAGAAAATCTGGCTTCTTGACATAACCGCACCCTCCATTTGCTCGAAACATTCCATGCATCAGCCACAATGCTCTGCCATATCCCTACATTTACGTTTTCAAAAGTATTATTTAACTTCATAACAGTATAACCCGGATGACGATACAAGATATGAAGAGTTGATACACACCTGCATGTTGAATGCAATCATTTGAGCTCCGCTCATCCAACCGATCTGAGGTTTATAATTTGAAGAGTTAAACCTTGTGCCTTTGGGATATATTCTCAGAAAGTTCTTTTGGGTGAATCTGTTCATTTGTGAGGTTTTCGAACCATTAATATTAGAAGCAAACACTAGCTATATAATGCTTACTTAGAATATGATATTTATATACCTTATAACATCTGCACCATGTGACGCTACAGCTTTCTCAAGTAATTGCTCACTCAGACTAAGTCGCCTGATTTTATTTGGATCAACCTTTAAAGCCATCCGTAAGCCGCCCTTTGGCTTCCCGGCATGGATAGCAATAAGGCGCTTGTATTCTGGTGCTTGTAAATGGCATGACGTATCAAAATCACACAACCCCCTATCTTCATCATCTTCATTGAGATAATTTATACTGACTGAGACCTGAGATGAATCAAAGCAGTATAAATTGAAGATGCAGAATCAAAGCAAAACCCTTGATGCTCTTCATTTGGTATTTTAATATACAGTTGCAATTTGCAACTTGCAAAGGTTAAAAGCAAACCTTCTCAAGATCAGACTGAGTAGAAATAAGATCTGCTGGCTCTTTACCCCATACATCCTCATCCGAATCCTTCCCTTTCTCTCCATTATCTTTCTCCTTCACATCGTTAGCTTCTAAGTATTCCTTTGGAGGTTTTGTTGATATTAGAATCTTTTCCTTCAACTCTTCTGGTGAAGGAAATTCTTGACAACTTTCAGAATCATGGTAATACAACATATCTCCAAATGTCTGAGTTATCATCTACGGAAGAGCAAACAATTTGCGTTATTCATATATATACACAGATGTAATCATTAACTTTTAAGGTCTAATTTACCGGGTGAAAAGAAGTAAAACCTTGGCAACTTTAGATTGAAGTTTAGGCGTGAGATGGTCTTCAAGAGTAATAATAACAGGATACTTTGAAGTAGCAAAGGCATTAGCTCTAATGGATTCCAAACATTTTCCCAGTTTCACTTCCTTCGTCAAGGTCCTGTAGTTGCATCAAAGTGAGAAGAAACATGATAATAATGGTCCATGGAACCAAACTAAGCAAGACCAACAGTGAATATACTTACCTTCCATGCTTGACACAGACATCATCGTTACCACGTGGCCAAAGATCCAACTCAACCACCCTCACACCTCGTTTCAATGCATCTGCAATGGGAAGCTCACTGCAGTTGCTACTGAGCTGATTCCCAGTTAAGTAGGAGTTGTGGCCAGTGTATATAAAGTAATGTGACAGAGGAGCATCCATGTTCTGATGGACCTGAAATAATACCCAACAATGGTTAGTTAAACCACATATTAAATATCACTGAAGAATTGAGAATCTATGCCAATTCCTGATACAGAGCTTCTCAAGAAGTAAGCAACTCCTAGTAGCAGAGTAAAACAAGACCATATAATTGAGAAATTTCACTCCCTTCTCATTCAAGGAGACCAAAAGAGGAGATTTTTATATATCTTGATCAACTAATTTAGGTAGGAAAATCCAGAAATTAGCAACAGCAAAAAAAAAAAA